>AWOL01S0045465.1:2990-30314 GCA_000715115.1 Nicotiana otophora
GCCTGCTCCACAAGAAAGGAGGACATTTTCTTATGTGCCTCCGGAAGGAGAGTATGTTTATTATAAGATAAATTTGGGAGGAGAACAATTTCTTTTAACAATTAATTGATTTAAACAAAAATTAAGCTTATGAGATTTCCATCTGTTAATATCTTTATCTAACAATTCACAATATATTCATATATATCAATTAATATTAATTAATCAAAGAATACAATTTACACAAGTAAGGCATGCTTTGAGTTCTAAACTACCCTGACTTTAGCATTAATAGTAGCTACACACGGACTCTCGTCACCTCATGCGTACGTAGCCCCTACAATTTAGCAATAATTATTTAATCTTAATCACCTATGAGGTAATTTTCCCCTCACAAGATTAGACAAGAGACTTACCTCGTCTTGCTCCAATTTAATCCACTATAAGGCCTTTTCCACGATTATCCAACTCCATCTGGCTCGAATCTAGCCAAAATAATTCGATACAATCACTAAATATTGTAGAAATAAATTCTATAAGAAAATACTACATTTTTAAGAAAAGATCCCGAAATTAATTAAAAATTCGCCTGCGGGGCCCACATCTCGGAATCCGGCGACAGTTATGAAATCCGACAACCCATTCAATTACGAGTCCAACCATACCAGTTTCTCTCAAATCCTACTCTGAATTGATACCGAAATCTCAAAATTTCATTTCTATAAGATTTCTAAAATTTTCCAAATTTCAATCTCAAAACACTAATTAAATTGTGAAAACAATGATATACTTGTATATGCAGACCAAATCCGAGTTAGAATCACTTACCCCAATGTTTTTCCCTTGAAAAGCTGCCAAAAGTTCGTCAAAAATGGCAAATGGGACGAATGCCCTCTTTTTATAAAACTGCCCAGCATCCTTCGGAACTGGTCCTTGAACGGGGCCTCGATCGGGGCTTCGATCACAGGCTCGAGCCTGGACCTCGGTCGTGGCCTCGATCTAGGCATCGAGGTTGGGCCTTCGATCATAGCGTCAATCATGGCATCGAGCTTGAGCCTACGATCAGGGCATCGAGCATGGGTCTCGATCCTAGCCCTCGAGCCTTACCTTCGATCATGCCCTCGAGCCTTGCCTTCGATCGAGGCTTCGATAATGAGCCTCGTTCCTGGCTTCGACTCAGGCCTCGATCGTGGGCTCGATATCTGGGTTCGATTTGGGGCTCGATCACAGCCCAGAATATACAGTAGAAGAGAAAATTGCAGCAGCTTTGTAAGTCCAACGTTTGATCCGTTAACCATCTGAAACTCACCCGAGGCCCTTGGGACCTCAACCAAATATACAAACAAGTCCTAAAGCATCATACGAACTTAGTCGAACCTCTAAATCACATCAAACAATGCTAAAACCATGAATCATACCCCAATTCAAGCTTAATAAAACTAAGAGTTTTCAACTTCTATATTCAATGTCGGAACCTAACAAATCAACTCTCATTGACCTTACATTTTACACACAAGTCATAAATTACATAACGGAGCTATGAAAAGTTTTGGAATTAGATTCTGACTCCGGTATCAAAAAGTCAACTCATCGGTCAAACTTCCAAACTTAAGTTCTTGTTTTTAGCCATTTCATGCCTAATTTAACTACAGACTTCCAAATAAAATTTCGAACATGCTCCTAAGTCCAGGATCACCATACAGAGCTGTTGGAATCATCAAAATTTTATTCCGAGTTCGTTTTCACAAAATGTTGACCGAAGTCAAACTTAGCAGTTTAAGGCCAACTTAAGGAACCAAGTGTTCTAGTTTCACCCCAAACACTTCAAAATCCCGAACCAACCATCCCCGCAAGTCATAAATAATTACAAGCACCTGCAGGAAGTTTTATTTTAGAGAACGGGGTTCTAAAAGTTAAAATGACCGATTGGGTCATTACATTCTAGTTCTAAGGTTTTCAGCTTTTGAAGCTTCCAATTTGGAGCAATATGGCCAAAGTTTCCACATTTATAACACTTAATATCAACAAGATCTCGTTTGGACCTATTTTTCGTAAATCTAGTAGAATTAGGATGGGCTTTCTTAGCATCACGATCTTCTTTGGATCTATATCTCAATCTCTTTTTCTTATAAGGACTGTCTGGATTTGAGTACCTATGATATTTTTGTTTCTTCTTCTTATGAGTAGATGTCTCGGGTAAACCGGGTAATCCGAACTGGGTACAAAAGTCTCCTAATTGAGATTGCTCGTTTAGATTATCTATCTTAAGTTGTCTAGACAATTTTAACTCATTGCACAAGTTTAATCCTTCTTGTGTGCATACTCCTATCAATTTTCCATAAGTATAATATTTGTACGGAATTTCTCCGTAACTACCCCTTAGAGGTTTTCTAACTCTTTCAGCAAATAAGGAGGGAGGGCCATCTATAAACTTAGCTTTCCAATGTTCATACTTATTTTCGGGTAATTTCATTACTCTACTCATAAAAGTATCTTTATACCATCTAAACTCGCTTAAGGTCCTACATCTAAGGCCATTTAGCAGAGTACGGACAGTCTCGTTCTGATTGGTAAATCTACCGTTGAAATGTTCTAATATGGTAAGAACAAGGGTATAAACAACATCTTCTCTATTTTTCACTAGAGTCATACCTAAGTTATCAACTCCTTTTTCAGTGGCTATAGAATTAATAACCATCTCCTTTTCATCAGCAGTTAAATAATTATCCCACCAGCCACGAAGCTGGCCAGTAAAACCTGCAACAATCATTTTGCAAATAGTTCTATCTTTATTTTTCACACTTTTAGAGATAGTTGCATACATAAGCATTCTATGCACAAGAATAGTCAATTGTCTATCAGTCAAACTATCAAGATTCCATTCATAAATTTTGGAACCACTATAAGACGTGTTAGTCTGATTCCCATCATGTTCCTCTATTAAAACATCTTGAGGAGTAGGACGATTATAATAATACGTTTGCATTCTGGGTTTATTAGCATACTTACTATTCTTTTTGGGATAACCTCTGAGTTTATTAAACTCTGACCAAAATTTATTTTTATAATCAAAAGTGGTATCTAATTTATCAGCAAAATCTTTTGATAAAGAAATAGGTTTGATATTTAAACCAAATAACTTTTTATCAAGAAGTTCGTCTAAATCATTTAAAGATTTGAATTTAAATTCCTGAATCTCAGGGGGTCTTTGAACATGAGTAAGAACAATCTGAGGTTCTGATTTGCTTCCAGACGTAGAGGCAATATCAGTTGTCTTCTTGATAGTACTCATATCTTTTATCAAAACAGTTAATTCATCAAGTTTTTTATCAAGAAAATTGATTTGTTCACCCAAAACTTTAACATATAAACTCAAATAATTATTTTGAGAAATCAAATTATTAATTTCTGCAATGCTGCCTGCATCAACATCTTCATCAATAAATTTTTGAAATGCAGTAAATGTAATACCTGTATAATTTGGTAAAACAAAAGGTGCTTGAGGAAGGTATATTGCTTTAGTAATATTTCCCTTCCCATCTTTATAAGATCTTTCTAAAACCTTTATATAAAGAGGTAAATAAATGGTTATAAACCAAGGAACAAAATACATAATTTGATTATGTAGAGCACAAGTTTCGTAAAACTCTTGAGAAATATTATTTAAATCCTCTTTACTATAAGTATGAAAAAACCAAGTTTTAAACCGGTTCCATTTATTACAAAAAAATTCTTTTTGAATTTGTTGTTTTAGCTTGAGACCCAGGACTAAAATCTATTTGGTGTGGGATCATTAAGTATCATTGGGGTTGAAATCCATTTCGGATGCAGAACGAATATTCTTATCAGAAATATTATTACTATCCTGAACAATATTTATTTGGGGGTTAATCTTAACCCTTTCAACTGGATTATCACCCATTTTGGTAGAAATTGTAGGCAAAGATGCAACACGATTTCTAGCTGGTCCATAGTCTGGTTCAATAGGTAAAATATGTTGAATATCAGGCAACAGTCTATGATTAGTAAATGAATTCCTATTATAACTAGGACTAATAGCAGGCAAAAGTCTATTATTAGAAAATGACTGCCTATTATAAGTTGAACTATTATCATCAAATTGAATGAAAATCCTACCATCCGAATTTTGAGTAATATGAGAATATTCCGTATTACTGACGGCATTAGTAATCTGACTAGGGGATATAACCGAATCCAAAGTCCAAGTAGTCGGAAAATTAATTTCTTCCCACGTAATAGGTCTCCTCGTGGTGACCTTAGACTTTGCAAAATTGATTTCCATTAATATAGTCTGATTGGATGTATCATATAGTTTACATATGGGGTTTAACATAGATAGTAATTTAAAATAAATTCTATATGATAAACATATAAGTTCAGAACCAGGCGCATAATTATAACCATGCGTTTTCACATATAATGTCAAGGCATCAATTATATTAACATCATAAAAAGATAATTGAAGATTGTGTATGTCCACTGGTAACCTTTTAAGGGTTAATGGCTTAAAAGCAATTTGAACCATACCAACATGCAGATAATTATACTGATTTTTATATAAATCTACGTCTTGTTTTTTTAACAAACGAATTGTCTGTTCATACGAGTTTAAAGCTAAAGACTACTCAGTAGTTTTAACTAGTTGTTTTGAAGAAAGTTTATCAAACCATCCATAATCATAAATTATTCTAATAGGGACTTTAGGAATTGTCCATTTGTTTAACAAATCAAGGTTTGGAGGTAAATCTACCTCTTCAAGTCTAGTATTTTTCATACTAATTTCTCCAAAATTCATAATGAGAATAACATATCTATGTCGAATATTTCAGATCTATCTTATATATACCATGAAAGTTCCTAGGCCCTTATACCATTTAACAAGAACGAGTGTAGGCGGGCGGTAGTCCGCACGGCCATCTGAATCTGGCTATTTGCAATTAACTAATTTAGTTAGTCCGAGAGATTCATTTAACAAGATCGAGTGTAGGTGGACGGTAGTCCACACGGCCATTCCAATCTGGCTATTTGGAATTAACTAATTTAGTCAGTCCGAGAGATTACCGGATTAATGGGAACTGGAATTGTTTCGCACCTCAACTTACTTTTATATGTCCACTGAGGTTTCCACCAGTTAAAGTTCAATTAGGAATAGGTTCTGCAAATATCTTTGCACACACCTTTACGAACCAAGTGTGCTTATGTCTATCATTATTGTAATAGATCACTTTATCAAAGGCCTGGATATAATCCCAATAGGTAAAATTCATACGGGACTTGTTAAGGCTTATCTACCTTTCTTTCATTGTAGATATTCCCCAGTATTCAACAAATATAATCTGTTTGATGATGATTTTTGAGAAGTTATAAACATCCCCATCTGTGCTATAACCAGAAAAGTGCTGAAATTTTGCACTGCCTGTACTTGTGAGAATAGTTTCATAATAAGAACGGGTTTTGTATGACTCACCCGGATAATATAATCCATTTATCAAGTATCTCTGGAATATCTTCCAGGGTTCATATTTTCTTTGTATCTCAAAATTCTCCAAAAGAAATATCATTTCCTTTTTAGGCAATGTTTCATAAGGTTTTATTCTGGAAAGTGGACTGAAACTCAGAAAACAATATGCGACAGTGGCCCATGAAATGTTGACTATTGTCAAATGTGTTTTTGACCATATAACGTCTTTGTTTTGGGATCCTGTTTCATCAGTTTATCCCAAACATTATTATAAACGGTCCTGTATAAACAAGGAATTTGTTCCTCGGTGAATCCTACTTCTGGAGTCCATTTATGAATCCAAGGAATAGAGAATTCTAGGAAGAAATATATCTGATCAACCTTTTCTAAGTAACAGATATGATCTCTGTGGTATAACTCATTTAGAACTAGAGAAACTTTTGTCCATTCTTTGTATAACATAAGAAGCTCGGGTAATATCTTTAATGTCGGACCGTGGTATGCCCACCAGTTTACCATTTAACAAGATCGAGTGTAGACGGGCGGTAGTCCGCACGGCCATCCCAATCTGGCTATTTGGAATTAACTAATTTAGTCAGTCCGAGAGATTACCGGATTAACGAGAACTTGAATTGTTTCGCACCTCAGCTGACTTTTATATGTCCACTGAGGTTTTCACCAGTTAAAGATCTCTTATAGACTTTCTAAGTAGCTAATTCACTATCCTTACGTTTAAAGACTGAAGGTAATCCGCACGGTCAGAAAAGATAAGAGTCGAAATATATAAGAATTTTTTATATATTTTGATGACTGTATGGAAGGTTCAACCTTTTACTCAAGCATGAGGTCTGTCTTAATATAAGACATACTCTCATTGAGCCCATGTATCTAGCAGTTCTAACCGTGAAAGAAGATGCCCTTTTCAACTTCATTTAACGGGCTAAGGTGCACGGGTGGCTAGACAGAGCACTAAGGCGAAGCCAATAAGAGTAGTGCTATATTAGACTGTACCACCATCTCGAAATCAAGTCAAGAAACTATATATAAAATTCATTTATATTTTGATAGAGGCCAGATCTTTCATGGTTTATATAGGAGAGAAGTTAGATATTCAATATAGATATGAAGTCTCTTAGCCGGACACAGTCACAACCAGAGAGGAGAGACTAGAAGAAATACTATAAGTAAGAATAAATACCTTATGAGGCCGGGATGCAAGGCCTGAGTACGAAGAACTTGAGATTTTATTTACTTGATCTTTGATTACAAAGTAGTACTTACAAACTTACAATCGAGAGAGAGAGAGAGAGATTTAAGAGAGAGAGAATTTTTCGACTTCTGCCTTCCTCTCCGAACGAATGAACGTATAAATAGAAAAAAAAGAAAAAGAATCTTTAAAGACTAAAAAGGGTCCCACTGGGTCCATGTACAGTATTTCTACTGTATAAAACAGTGTTTCTACTGTTGAAGAACAGTGTTTCTACTGTGGAAACAGTCTATCTACTGTTTGAGTGGGGTCCAACAACTGGGTCCGTCGGCTTCACTGTGCTGTGGAATCCGGCGGCTTTACTGTGCTGTGGGGTCCATTTCACTGTGCTGGTCGCTTTTTTGACTCTTTCATTTTGCGGAGGAAATCTTCCGCATCTAGTAAGGCTTCATCAGATAATATCTTTTTTGATTCAATAGGTTAAGAGTCTTCTGCGATATCATCATTGCTAGTTTCACTTTACATTGAAGTGTCTGATTTCTCATATTGATTGATGGAACGAAACAAATTTCTTTTTACTTCTTCCAAATAGTCATTAATTATTTCTTGTTTATCCCCTTCTTGAAAGGAGATTTTTCTGGCAATGTGCCGCACTGAGCTATCATCAATTTTCTCTTTCAGAGGGTTGCTGGAATATTCTTGGATTTTTATTTTAATGGAATCCAAGAGTTCTTAAACTGGTGGTCATACCACGGTCCGACAGTAAAGATATTACCCGAGCCATTTTTTATGTTATACAAAGAATGGACGAAAGTTTCACTAGTTCTAAATGAGTTATACCACACAGATCATATTTGTTAAATTAGAAAAGATTGATCAGATATATTTCTTCCTAGAATTCTCTATTCCTTGGATTCATAAATGGACTCCGGAAGTAGGATTCACCGAGGAACAAATTCCAGGTCTTATAGCTACTTATAAGGATAGAAAGATAAGTTACACTTTTGTTACAGATCCCGTAATTAGAGCTATAAATGCTTTAATTGATATGAAGCAAAGACATATTGATTCGTTACAATTAGAATTATTTAGTATGAATATATTTGACACTTTAAAATCCACTAAAGTGCAGGAAAAGATTAAATTGATTTCCGAATAAATTGCTATTAATATTTTTGCTGATCATCCTAGTGCTTTTTGGGAACGAAAAAAGCATATTGTCACTCATCCATATGAAGATAATTTCTCTGGGGATGATATTTATACTAAATCTCGACCTTGTCAGATGAACGCTGAATTGGTAGAATTCTGCAAAAAAGAGATTGATAATTTGTTACAAAAGGGTTTGATAAAACCCTCAAAATCTCCTTGGTCTTGCACAGCTTCTTATATCAATAATGCTGCTGAAAGAGAACGTGGTATTCCTAGATTGGTTATTAATTATAAACCTTTAAATAAGGTTTTAAAATGGATAAGATATATAATTCCCAATAAAAAGGATTTATTGTCAAGATTATATGATGCCAATATATTTTCAAAGTTTGATTTAAAATCTGGTTATTGACAAATTCAAATATTTAAAGTGCATACTTATAGAACTGCTTTTAATGTTCCATTTGGGCAATATGAATGGAATGTTATGCCTTTTGGTTTAAAGAATGCCCCTTCTGAATTTCAACAAATCATGAATGATATATTTAATCCATATCTGGATTTTATCATTATTTATATTGATGATATTTTGATATTCTCCAAAATATTTGAAATGCATATTAAGCATCTAGATATATTTAAAAATATTGTTATACAAAATGGTCTAGTTATTTCAAAACCAAAAATGACTAGAAGAAATACTATAAGTAAGAATAAATACCTTATGAGGCCGGGATGCAAGGCCTGAGTACGAAGAACTTGAGATTTTATTTACTTGATCTTCGATTACAAAGTAGTACTTACAAACTTAATATCGAGAGAGAGAGAGTTTTTCGGCTTCTGTCTTCCTCTCCGAACGAATGAACGTATAAATAGAAAAAAAAGAAAAAGAATCTTTAAACAGTAAAAAGGGTCCCACTGGGTCCCTGTACAGTATTTCTACTGTATAAAACAGTGTTTCTACTGTTGAAGAACAGTGTTTCTACTGTGGAAACAGTCTATCTACTGTTTGAGTGGGGTCCAACAACTGGGTCCGGCGGCTTCACTGTGCTGTGGGGACTGGTGAATTTACTGTGCTATGGGGTTCGTTTCACTGTGCTGGTCGCTTTTCTGACTCTTTCATTGTGCGGAGGAAATCTTCCGCATCTAGTAAGGCCTCATCAGATAATATCTTTTTTGATTCAATAGGTTGAAAGTCTTCTGCGATATCATCATTGCTAGTTTCACTTTACATTGAAGTGTCTGATTTCTCATATTGGTTGATAGAACGAAACGAATTTCTTTTTACTTCTTCCAAATAGTCATTAATCATTTCTTCTTTATCCCCTTCTTGAAAGGAGATTTTTCTGGCAATGTGCCGCACTGAGGCCATCATCAATTTTCCCTTTCTGAGGGTTGCTGGAATATTCTTGGATTTTTAGTTTAATGGAATCCAAGAGTTCTTGAACGTATAACGTCTTTGTTTTGGGATCCTTTTTCATCAGTTTATCCCAGAAATTATTATAAAAGGTCTTGTATAAATAAGCAATTTATTCCTCGGTGAATCCTACTTCCGAAGTCCATTTATGAATTCAAGGAATAGAGAATTCTAGGAAGAAATATATCTGATCAATCTTATCTAAGTAACAGATATGATCTCTGTGGTATAACTCATTTAGAAGTGGTGAAACTTTCGTCCATTCTTTTTATAACATAAGAAATGGCTCGGGTAATATCTTTACTGTCGGACCGTAGTATGACCACCAGTTTGAAAACTAATTATGAATAGGTTCTACAAATAGCTTTGCACACACCTTTACGAACCAAGTGTGTTTATGTCTATCATTATTGTAATAGAGCACTTTATCAAAGGCCTGGATATAATCCCAATAGGTAAACTTCATACGAGACTTGTTAAGGCTTATTTGTCTTTCTTTCATTATAGATATTCCCCAGTCTTCAACAAATATAATCTGTTTGATGATGATTTTTGAGAAGTTATAAATATTCTCGTCTGTGCTATAACCAGAAAAGTGTTGAAATTCTGCACTGCCTGTACTTGTGAGAATAGTCTCATAATAAGGACGGGTTTTGTATGACTCACCCGGATAATATAATCCATTTATCAAGTATCTCTGGAATATCTTCCACGGTTCATCTTTTCTTTGTATCTCAGAATTCTTTTTCATAGGACTTGATATCATCAGTGTCCTCTTTGATAATTGAAGCAAATCGAATCACTTTGCTTTTGAGTAGCCAAATATGCCTGCAAATGTGCGTATAACAGACTATTTTCTGGAATATCTTCCAGGTGAACGGATGGTCCTATCATTGAGGATTCGCCTCTGATAGATATCTTCTCATTAGTCAAGCTTCTTCTTCCCATTTGTATAACTGGGGAGTTTGATGTGGATCCGTATGACGATCCTGAAGGGGATGTTCTCCCTTGGGAATGTGGGGATGATCTTCCCCGTCCTCTACCTCTACTTCTACCCCATGGGGGGTCCATCCTGTAAATATTCACTAGATAAAAAATCTGGAAGAGAATTATCAACTCCTTTTTTATACTGAATTTCGAAATCAAAGGGGGCTAATTGAGCCTGCCACCTTGCAAATATTCATTTCGAAGTATCATGTTTAAAATCTTTGTTAAACATATATTTGAAATATTGAGCATCCGTTTTTATCAAAAACTTTTGATTGTATAAATCATCCTGAAATTTTAAAAAATATTTGACAATAGTCAACATTTCATGGGCCACTGTCGCATATGTTTTCTCAGTTTCAGTCCACTTTCCAGAATAAAACCTTATCAAATATTCACAATTATTGTAGAGATTAACTTTTTTTAAAATCCCACCATAGCCAATATTAGACGCATTTGTGTCAATAAATTTTTGCCAAGCTGGATTAGCAAGAGTTAAACAAGGTAAATACTTAACTCTTTATTTAATATTTTTAACCAAAGCAGTATGACTATCAGTCCAAGGTTTTTTATGATCCTTCTTTAGTCTGTCGTATAAAAGGGGCCAAATCACGAGATAAATTGTTATAAAAAGGGGATATATAAATTAAACTTCCCAAAAATCTTTGTAATTAAGATCTATGAGTAATAACATCAAGAATATTTGATGCAAAATCAAGCGATCTTTGTATAGGAGTAAATGTTTCTTGAAAAATATTATGTCCCATAATTCGAACATTTGTTTGAAATAAACTCATTTTTAGTTTTGAAATAACTAAACCATTTTTTATAATAATATTTTTAAATATATCTAGATGCTTAATATGCATTTCAAATATTTTGACGAATATCAAAATATCATCAATATAAACAATGATAAATCCAGCTATGGATTAAATATATCATTCATGATTTTTTGAAATTCAGAAGGGGAATTCTTTAAACCAAAAGGCATAACATTCCATTCATATTGCCCAAATGGAACATTAAAAGCATTTCTATAAATATGCTCTTTAAATATTTGAACTTGCCAATAACCAGATTTTAAATTAAACTTTAAAAATATATTGGCATCATATAATTTTGACAATAAATCCTTTTTATTGGGAATTGGATATCTTATCCATTTTAAAAACTTATTTAAAGGTTTATAATTAATAACTAATCTAGGAATACCACGTTCGTTTTCAGCAACATTATTGACATAAAAGGTTGTGCACGACCAAGGAGATTTTGAGGGTTTTATCAAACCCTTTTGTAACAAATTATCAATCTCTTTTTTGTAAAATTCTACCAATTCAGCGTTCATCTGACAAGGTCGAGATTTAGTAGGAATATCATCCTCAGAGAAATTATCTTCATATGGAAGAGTGACAATATGCTTTTTTCGATCCAAAAAAGAACTAGGATGATCAGCACAAATATCAATAGCAATTTGTTTGGAAATCAATTTTATCGTTTCCTGCACTTTAGTGGATTTTAAAGTGTCAAATATATTCATACTAAATAATTCTAATTGTAACGAATCAATATGTCTTTGCTTCATATCAATTAAAGCATTTATATCTCTAGTTACGCGATCTGTAAAAAAAGTATAACTTATCTTTCTATCCTTATAAGTAGCTATAAAACCTTTTGAGTTTATTCTAGTAAAAGGATAAATAGCATTAATAAACGATTTTCCAAGTATAATTTGGGGGTATAACCGATTTTTAACCAAGAAAATGAAGTAAGAAATGCAGACTTTATTCTGACAAATACCCGTATTAGGCAATTTATACTTTATATCTAAAGCATGTCCTGATGCCGATTTAACCATATGAGTAGTTTTTTGAAAATATTTAGTAGGTACTAAACCTTCTTGGATGCAGCTAACATCAGCTCCATTATCAATCATAGCAATATTTGTAATCGAAAAACTATTATCAATAAGAATAATATATTTGATATACCATTTATGGGAAGTAACAATTTGCATCATTTCCAAAAACATATCATGTTTAGAATCAAGTCTAATAGGTTTTTCTTCAATATCATTTTCAGAAATACCTTTATTTTTATCATTAGAAAACTCAGTTACATAATTATTTTTCTCTATCTGAGTAATCCTGTGATCACAAATCATTTGATTTTGTTTAAAGATTTAATCTCCCTTTTTAAACTTTCAATTTCAATTTTTAAATCATTGAAAGAAGCATCTCTGGTTGGTGCAATTTTATTATTAAGCCGATTATTAATTTCTGACAAAGAGTAAGGCGCAGAATATTCAAATTCGTTCTTTTGTTTTTCAAAAGGTTTTGAAGAACTAGAACTTGAACTCGCGACCAAATTAATAATTTTTTCACGAAGTGTATCATCAGTTACTTCTTTTAAAAGTTCTATTACATTATCAGATGTAATAGTTTTCATGTTCAAATCTTGAAATTGAGATTGTAATTTATAAAATTCATCATCATCACAAATACATGTATTACCTTTGCAAACTGTACAAGTATTATCAATATTTTTATCACTATCAGATAAATCAAGTATATCGACTTCAGCTTCAGATTCTGACTCAGAATAATAATCAGATTCTGATCCAGAAGTGTATAATAAACCATAAATCTTATCACGTAACTCATTGTCTAGTTCTAAGGTTTTCAGCTTTTGAAGCTTACAATTTGGAGCTATATGGACAAATTTTCCACATTTATAACACTTAATATCAGCAAGATCTCGCTTGGAGCTATTTTTTGTAAATCTAGTAGACTTGCGATGGGCTTTCTTAGCATCACGCTCTTCTTTGGATCTGTATCTCGATCGCTTTTTCTTATAAGGACTGTCTGGATTTGAGTACCTATGATATTTGTGTTTCTTCTTCTTATGAGTAGAAGTCTCGGGTAAACCGAACTGGGTACAAAAGTCTCCTAATTGAGATTTCTCCTTAATCTTATCTATCTTAAGCTGTCTGGACAATTTTAACTCATTGCACAAGTTTAATCCTTCTTGTGTGCATACTCTTATCAATTTTGCATAAGTATAATCTTTGTATGGAATTTCCCTGTAATTACCCCTTAGAGTTTTTCTAACTCTTTCAGCAAATAAGGAGGGAAGGCCGATATAAACTTAGCTTTCCAATGTTCATACTTATTTTCGGGTAATTCCATTACTCTATTCATAAAAGTATCTTTATACCATCTAAACTCGCTTAAGGTCCTACATCTAAGACCATTTAGCAAAGTACATACAGTCTCGTTCTGATTGGTAAATCTACCTTTGAAATGTTCTAATATGGTAAGAACAAGGGTGTAAACAACATCTTCTCTATTTTTCACTAGAGCCATGCCTAAGTTATCAACTCTTTTGTCAGTGGCTATAGCATTAATAACCATCGCCTTTTCATCAGCAGTTAAATAATTATCCCACCAGCCACGAAGCTGGCCAGTAAAACCTGCAACAATCATTTTGCAAATAGTTCTATCTGTATTTTTCACACTTTTACAGATAGTTGCATACATAAGCATTCTATGCACAAGAATAGTCAATTGTCTATCAGTCAAACCATCAAGATTCCATTCATAAATTTCGGAACCACTGTAAGACGTATTAGTCTGATTCCAATCACGTTCCTCTATTAAAACATCTTGAGGAGTAGGACGATAATAATAACAAGTTTGCATTCTAGGTGTATCAGCATACTTACTATTCTTTTTGGGATAACCTCTAAGTTTATTAAACTTTGACCAAACTTCATTTTTATAATCAAAAGTGGTATCTAATTTATCAGCAAAATCTTTTGATAAATCAATAGGTTTGATATTTAAACCAGATAACTTTTTATCAAGAAGTTCTTTTAAATCATTTAAAGATTTGAATTTAAAATCCTGAATCTCAGGGGGTCTTTGAACATGAGTAAGAACAATTTGAGGTTCTGATTTGCTTCCAGACGTAGAGGCAGTATCAGTTGTGTTCTTGCTAATACTCATATCGTTTATCAAAATAGTTAATTCATCAAGTTGTTTATCAAAAAAACGGATTTATTCACCCAAAACTTTAACATATAAACTCAAATAATTATTTTGAGAAATCAAATTATTATTTTCTGCAATGCTGACTGTAGCAACATCTTCATCAATAAATTTTTGAAATGCAGTAAACGTAATACCTGTATTATTTGGTAAAACAAAAGATGCTTGAGGACGGTATATTGCTTTAGTAATATTGCCCTTCCCATCTTTATAAGATCTTTCTAAAACCTTTATATAAAACGGTAAATAAGTGGTTATAAACCAAGGAACAAATTACATAATTTGATTATATAGAGCACAAGTTTTATAAAACTCTTGAGAAATATTATTTAAATCCTCTTTACTATAAGTATCAAAAAATCAAGTTTTAAACCGATTCCATTTATTACAAAAAAATTCTTTTTGAATATATTTTCTAGCTTGTGACCCTGGACTAAAATCTATTTGGTGTGGGATCATTAAGTATCATTGGGGTTGAAATCCATTTCGGATGTAGAAGGAATATCCTTATCAGAAATATCATTACTATCTTGAACAATATTTGTTTGGGGGTTAATCTTAACCCTTTCAACTGGCTTATCACCCATTTTATTAGAAATTGTATGCAAAGATGCAGCACGATTTATAGCTGGTCCATAGACTGGTTCAAAAGGTGAAATATGTTGAATATTAGTCAACAGTCTACGATTAGTAAATGAATGCCTATTATAACTAGGACTAATAGCAGGCAAAAGTCTATTATTAGAAAATGACTGCCTATTATAAGTGGAACTATTATCATCAAATTGAATGCAAATCCTACCATCCGGATTTTGAGTAATATGAGAATATTCCGTATTACTAACGGCATTAGTAATCTGACTAGGGTATATAACTAAATCCAAAGTCCATTTAACAAGATCGAGTGTAGGCGGGCGGTAGTCCGCACGACCATCCCAATCTGGCTATTTGGAATTAACTAATTTAGTAAGTCCGAGAGATTACCAGATTAATGGGAACTAGAATTATTTCACACCTCAGCTGACTTTTATATGTCCACTGAGGTTTTCACCAGTTAAAGATCTCTTATAGACTTTCTAAGTAGCTAATTTAGTATCATTACGTTTAAGACTGGCGGTAATCCACACGGTCAGTAAAGATAAGAGTCAAAATATATAAGAAGTTTTTATATATTTTGATGACTGTATGGAAGGTTCAACCTTTTACTCAAGCAAGGGGTCTGTCTTAATATAATACATACTCTCATTGAGCCCATGTATCTAGCAGTTCTAATCGTGAAAGAAGATGCCCTTTTCAACTTCATTTAACGGGCTAAGGTTCACGGCTGGCTAGATGGAGCCACTAAGGCAAAGCCAATAAGAGTAGTACTATATTAGACTGTACCACCATATCGAAACCCAGGCAAAAAACTATATATAAAATTCATTTATATTTTGATAGAGGCCAGATCTTTCATGGTTTATATAGGAGAGGAGTTAGATATTCAACATAGATATGAAGTCTCTTATCCAGACATAGTCCCAGCCAGAGAGGAGAGACTAGAAGAAATACTATAAGTAAGAATAAATACCTTATGAGCCGGGATGCAAGGCCTGAGTACGAAGAACTTGAGATTTTATTTACTTGATCTTCGATTACAAAATAGTACTTACAAACTTACAATCTAGAGAGAGAGATTTAAGAGAGAGAGAGAGTTTTTCGGCTTCTTCCTTCCTCTCCGAACGAATGAACGTATAAATAAAAAAAAAGAAAAAAAATCTTTAAACAGTAAAAAGGGTCCCACTGGGTCCCTGACAAGTGTTTCTACTGTATAAAACAGTATTTCTACTGTTGAAGAACAGTGTTTCTACTGTGGAAACAGTCTATCTACTGTTTGAGTGGGGTCCAACAGCTGGGACCGGTGGCTTCACTTTGTTGTGGGGTCATGGGGCTTTACTATGTTGTGGGCTCTGTTTCACTGTGCTGTTCGCTTTTCTGACTCTTTCATTTTGCGGAGGAAATCTTCCGCATCTAGTAAGGGTTCATCAGATAATATCTTTTCTTATTTAATAGGTTGAGAGTCTTCTGCGATATCATCATTGCTAGTTTCACTTTGTATTGAAGTGCCTAATTTCTCATATTGGTTGATGGAATGAAGAAACTTTCTTTTTACTTCTTCCAAATAGTCATTAATCATTTCTTCTTTTTCCCCTTCTTGAAAGCAGATTTTTCTTGCAATGTGCCGCACTGAGGCCATCATCAATATTCTCTTTTTCAGGGTTGCTGGAATATTCTTGGAGTTTTATTTTAAAGGAATCCAAGAGTTCTTGACCATATAACGTCTTTGTTTTGGGATCCTTTTTCATATGTTTATCCCAAAAATTATTATAAAAGGTCCTGTATAAACAAGGAATTTGTTCCTCGGTGAATCCTACTTCCGGAGTCCATTTATGAATCCAAGGAATAGAGAATTCTAGGAAGAAATATATCTGATTAATCTTTTCTAAGTAGCATATATGATCTATGTGGTATAACTCATTTAGAACTGGTGAAACTTTCGTCCATTCTTTATATAACATAAGATATGGCTCCGGTAATATCTTTACTGTCGGACCGTGGTATGACCACCAGTTTAAAAAACAATTAGGAATAGGTTTTGCAAATATCTTTGCACACACCTTTACGAACCAAGTGTGCTTATGTCTATCATTATTGTAATAAAGCACTTTATCAAAAGCCTGGATATAATCCCAATACGTAAAATTCATATGGAACATGTTAAGGCTTATCTGCCTTTCTTTCATTGTAGATATTCCCCAATCTTCAACCGATATAATCTGTTTGATGATGATTTTTGAGAAGTTATAGACATTCCCGTTTGTGCTATAACCAGAAAAGTGCTAAAATTCTGCATTGCCTGTACTTATGAGAATAGTCTCATAATAAGAACGGGTTTTGTATGACTCACCGGGATAATATAATTCATTTACCAAGTATCTTTGGAATATCTTCCACGGTTCATCTTTTCTTTGTATCTCAGAATTCTCCAAAAGAAATATTATTTTTTTTTACGCAATTTTTCATAGGACTTGATATCATTAGTGTCCTCTTTGGTAATGAAGCAAACGTATCACTTTGCTTTTGAGCAGCCAAATATGCCTGAAATGTGCGTATAACGGACGATTTTCTGGAATACCTTCTAGGTGAACGGATGGTCCTATCATTGAGGATTCGCCTCTGAGAGATATCTTCTTATTAGTCAAGCTTCTTCTTTCCATTTGTATAACTGGAAGTTTGATGTGGATCCGTATGACGATCCTGAAGGGGGTGTTCTCCCTTGGGAATGTGGGGATGATCTTCCCCGTCCTCTACCTCTACTTCTACCCCATGGGGGGTCCATCCTGTAAATATTCCGAGATAAAAAATCTGGAAGAGAATTATCAACTTCTTTTTTATACTGAATTTCGAAATCAAAGGGGGCTAATTGAACTTGCCACCTTGCAAATATTCATTTCGAAGTATCATGTTTAAAATCTTTGTTAAACATATATTTGACAGATTGAGCATCAGCTTTTATCAAAAATATTTGATTGTATAAATCATCCTAAAATTTTAAAACACACTTGACAATAGTCAACATTTCATGGGCCACTGTCGCATATTTTTTCTGAGTTTCAGTCCACTTTCCAGAATAAAACCTTATCAAATATTCACAATTATTGTAGAGATTAACTTGTTTTAAAATCCCACCATAGCCAATATTAGATGCATCTGTCTCAATAATTTTTTGCCAAGTTGGATTAGCAAGAGTTAAACAAGGTAAAGACTTAACGCGTTGTTTAATATTTTTAACCAAAGCAGTATGACTATCAGTCCAAGTTTTTTATGATCCTTCTTTAATCTGTCGTATAAAAGGGGCCAAATCACGAGATAAATTGTTATAAAAAGGGGATATATAATTTAAACTTCCCAAAAATCTTTGTAATTGAGTTCTATCAATAATAACATCAAGACATTTTGATGCAAAATCAATCGATCTTTGTATAGGAGTAATGTTTCCTTGACAAATATTATGTCCTAAAAATCGAACATTTGTTTGAAATGAATTCATTTTTGGTTTTGAAATAACTAAACCATTTTGTATAACAATCTTTTTAAATATATCTAGATGCTTAATATGCATTTCAAATATTTTGGAGAATATCAAAATGTCATCAATATAAACAATGATAATATCCAGACATGGATTAAATATATCATTCATGATTTCTTGAAATTCAGAAGGGGCATTCTTTAAACCAAAAGGCATGACAATCCATTCATATTGCCCAAATGGAACATTAAAAGCAGTTTTATAAGTATGCTATTTAAATATTTGAATTTGACAATAACCAGATTTTAAATCAAACTTTTAAAATATATTGGCATCATATAATCTTGACAATAAGCCCTTTTTATTTGGAATTGGATATCTTATCCATTTTAATAACTTATTTAAAGGTTTATAATTAATAACCAATCTAGGAATACCACGTTATTTTTCAGCAGCATTATTGACATAAAAAACTGTGCAAGACCAAGGAGATTTTGAGGGTTTTATCAAACCCTTTTGTAACAAATTATCAATCTCTTTTTTGCAAAATTCTACCAATTCAGCGTTCATCTAACAAGGTCGAGATTTAGTAGGAATATCATCCTCAGAGAAATTATCTTCATATGGAAAAGTGACAATATGCTTTTTTCGATCCCAAAAAGCACTAGGATGATCAGCACAAACATCAATAGCAATTTGTTCGGAAATGAATTTAATCTTTTCCTGCACTTTAATGAATTTTAATGTGTCAAATATATTCATACTAAATAATTCTAATTGTAACGAATCAATATGTCTTTGCTTCATATCAATTAAAGCATTTATATCTCTAGTTACGGGATCTGTAACAAAAGTGTAACTTATCTTTCTATCATTATAAGTAGCTATAAAACCTTTTGAGTCTATGCTAGTAAAAGGATAAATAGCGTTAATAAACGGTGTTCCAAGTATAATTGGGAGGTATAATTGATTTTTAACCAAGAAAAAGAGGTGAGGAATGCAGACTTTATTCTGACAAATACCCGTATTAGACAATATATACTTTATATCTAAAGCATGTCCTGATGCAGATCTAACCATATGAGTAGTTTTTTGAAAATATTTAGTAGGCACTAAACCTTCTTGGATGCAGCTAACATCAGCTCCACTATCAATCATAGCAATATTTGTAATCGAAAAACTATTATCAATAAGAATAGTACATTTGATATACCATTTATGGGCAGTAACAATTTGCATCATACCCAAAAACATATCATGTTTAGAATCAAGTCTAATAGGTTTTTCTTCAATATCATTTTTAGAAATACTTTTATTTTTATCATTAGAAAACTCAGTTACATAATTATTTTTCTCTATCTGGGTAATCCTGTGATCACAAATCATTTGATTTTGTTTAAGAGATTTAATCTCCCTTTTTAAAATTTCAATTTCAATTTTTAAATCATCGAAAGAAGCATCTCTGGTTGGTGCAATTTTATTATTAAGCCGATTATTAATTTCTGACAAAGAGTAAGGCGCAGAATATTCGAATTCGTTCTTTTGTTTATCAAAAGGTTCTGAAGAACTAGAACTTGAACTCGCGGCCAAATTAATAATATCTTCACGAAGTTTATCATCAGTTACTTCTTTTAAAAGTTCTATTACATTATCAGATGTAATAGTTTTCATGTTCAAATCTTGAAATTGAGATGGTAATTTATAAAATTCCTTATCATCACAAATACGTGTATTACCTTTGCAAGCTGTACAAGTATTATCAATATTTTTATCACTATCAGATAAATCAAGTAAATCGACTTCAGCTTCAGATTCTGACTCAGAAGTGTATAATAAACCATAAATCTTATCACGTAACTCATTGTCTAGTTCTAAGGTTTTCAGCTTTTGAAGCTTACAATTTGGAGCTATATGGCCAGATTTTCCACATTTATAACACTTAATATCAGCAAGATCTCGCTTGGACCTATTTTTCGTAAATCTAGTAGACTTGCGATGGGATTTCTTAGCATCACGCTGTTCTTTGGATCTAAATCTCGATCTCTTTTTCTTATAAGGATTGTCTGGATTTGAGTATCTATGATATTTGTGTTTCTTCTTCTTATGAGTAGAAGTCTCGGGTAAACCGGGTAATCTGAACTGGGTACAAAAGTTTCCTAATTGAGATTTCTCCTTAAGCTTATCTATCTTAAGCTGTCTGGACAATTTTAACTCATTGCACAAGTTTAATCCTTCTTGTGTGCATACTCCTATCAATTTTCCATAAGTATAATCTTTGTACGGAATTTTCCCGTAACTATCCCTTATAGTTTTTCTAACTCTTTCAGTAAATAAGGAGGGAAGGCCATCTATAAACTTAGCTTTCCAATGTTCATACTTCTTTTCGGGTAATTCCATTACTCTACTCATAAAAGTATCGTTATACCATCTAAACTCGCTTAAGGTCCTACATCTAAGGCCATTTAGCAGAGTACGGACAGTCTCGTTCTGATTGGTAAATCTACCATTGAAATGTTCTAATATGGTAAGAACCAGGGTGTAAACAACATCTTCTCTATATTTCCAAAACAAATAAATATTGTAATTTTAAAGATAAATACAAGGTTATTTAACATAAAACCTCCATTTAAAGAGTTCAAATCAAAAGAAAAAAAATAGAAGTGCGGAAAAGAAAAGCCCGACATCGGGGTGTCACTAGTCATGAGCATCTGCTAGAATCTGTCTAACAATATCAAGGCTAACTCAGCCTGGAAAATAGCTCAATACAACTAAAGGAAGATAAGATGGAGAAGAGCAGGGGCTGCGATCGCCAAACAGCTGCCTTGCTATCTCCAAGAAGATCTGAAACCAGAACACTCAATAACCGCTACTGTGTCCAGCTATACCTGAATCTGCACACAAGGTGCAGGGAGTAACGTGAGTACGCCAACTCAGCAAGTAACAACATTAAATAAAGACTGAGCAGGAGTGACAAGCAATAAAGTATATAACGTTCATCAGGAAATCTCAGTAAAATACCACATGCTTTTACAATCAGGATTTGAATAAAACATCTCTTTTAAACCCAGTTCCAGTAAAAATCATTTAAAGATATTTTTCTAACAGTTTTTCCAACAAAGGCTCAATGCAAAGGTGAGCAAAAATGATTAAATCATAAACAGCCCGTCGGGCAAAACATCACTCATATACAGCCCCTCGGGAAAACCTCACAGTCACTCGTGCCACTCGGGCATACCTCACAATCACTCTTGCCACTCGGGCATACCTCACAATCATTCTTGCCACTCGGGCATACCTCACAATCACTCATGCCTCCCAGTCACTCAGCACTCAACACTCAGCACTCGGCACTCGGCACTCGGCACTCGCACTCTGTAGGTAACTGCGCTCACTGGGGTGTGTACAGACTCCGGAGGGGTTCCTTCAAGCCAAGCGCTATAATCTGCACGGACAACTCACGTGCGATAATAATAAAGTATGATGCAGGCGGGCAGCCCCGATCCATACTCATCCTCACAAATCCGGCCTCACTCAGTCATAAAGTATGCTGCAGGCGGGCAGCCCCGATCCACACTCATCCTCACAAATTAGGCCACTCGGGCATTTCAGTAAAATAGGGCATTCGGCCCAAAGCATTTATATGCATCCAAATAGAGTAATAAAATTGAGTTATGCGATAAACAAGTATAAACATGATTGATTATAGATTTTTAATCGAAAACAGTGAGACGATGGTAAGAAACAGACCCTAAGGTTCCAAATTGCATTGGCGCAAAGCCCAAACATGGCATTCAACCTAATTTACAGAAAATCTTTCTAAAACATATAAGTATCAATGGTTTCAACAAAGTATGCAACTTTACAGTTTCTACGGGACGGACCAAGTCACAAATCCCCAATAGTGCATGCCCACACGCCCGTCACCTAGCATGTGCGTCACTTCAAAATAGTAGAATGATATGAAATCCAAAGTTTCATACCCTCAGGACCAGATTTACAATCGTTACTTACCTCAAACCGGTCAAATCTCTATCCCTCAATGATCTTGCCTCTGGACTCGGCCTCTAAATGCTCCAAATCTATTCACAATCAGTATATTACCATCTATATACGCTAATGGAATGAATTCCAGAAGAAAAGCTTCAAAATTAGACCAAAACCCGAAATTGGCTCAAACCCGGCCCCCAGGCCCACGTCTCGAAATCCGACAAACTTTATAAAACTAGAAAGCTCATTCACTCACGAGTCTAACCGTACCAAATAAATCAAAATCTAACATCGTTGGGTCCTTCAAATCCTTAAATTACTCTCCAAACATTCCAAGCCCTAACCCCTCATTTCCACAAATTACCATGATTAAAACAACGGAAAATCACCATATATACAAGTATTAGGGCTAAAGTAACTTACCTCAACGAAATCCCCTTGATTCCTTCTTCAAATCTCTCCCAAAAGCTCCAAAAACGGAGTTGACATTGTGAAGAATGACCAAAATTTGCGAAGGGTACTATTTATGGTTTCTGCCCAGGTTTTTCACACCTGCGGCCATTTTCTCGCACCTGCGGACACCGGTGCGCACCTGCGCAACTCACTTAATCACACAGATTCCGCATCTGCGGACCCCTTCCTCGCACCTGCGGAATCGCATCTGCGGTCCTAGTTGCGCATCTGCGAAACCAGTCCAAACGCCTCATCTCCGCATCTGCGCTCAAGGCCTCGCACCTACGGGCTCACAGATGCGGCCAATTCCTTGCACCTATGTTCCCAGCCTTGGCCCAGTGTCTCCCGCACCTGCGCAATCCCCACGCGCACCAGCGGCCTCACACCTGTGACCCTTTCTTCCGCAGGTGCGGAAATAGCAGAAGCAGCAGCTCCAGCTGCAATTTCCAACTTCAACAAATCCGTTAACCACCCAGAATCACCCCGAGTCCCTCGGGACCTCAACCAAAAATACCAACAAGTCATATATCGACATACCAACTTAGTCGAACCTTCGAATCACTCAAAACAACATCAAATCATCAAATTACCGTCGGATTCAAGCCTAAGAACTTCTAAATTTCCAAATTCGGCAACCGATGCCAAAACCAACCAAACCATGCCCGAATGACCTCAAATTTTGCACACACGTCACAAATGATAATACGAACCTATTCCAACTTTCGGAATTCCATTCCGACCCCGATATCAAAATTTTCCACTGCCGACTAAAATTGTCAAATTTCCAATTTCGCCAATTCAAGCCTAATTCTACCACGGACCTCCAAATCACATTCCGGACGCACTCCTAAGTCCAACATCACCTACTAGAGCTAACAGAACCATCAGAATTCAAATCCGAGATCGTTTATACATAGGTCAACATCTAGTTGACTTTTCCAACTTAAGTTTCTACTTAAGAGACTAAATGTCTCAATTCACTCTGAAACCACTCCGGTCCCGAACCAACTAATCCGATATAACATAATACAGCTGAATAATGCAAAAGAAGAAGAAATGGGGAAAAAGGGGATATAACTCTCGAAACGACCGGCCGGGTCGTTACATCCTCCCCTTCTTAAATATTTGTTCGTCCTCGAACGGGTCTAGAAATATACCTGGAGTCTCGAATAGGCATGGATGTCTTCTCAGCATCTCCCACTCGGTCTCCCAGGTGGCCTCCTCCACAGGCTGACCTCTCCATTGCACCTTCACTGAAGCTATATCCTTTGACCTCAACCTTCGAACCTGTCGATCCAAAATAGCCACCGGCTTCACAACATAAGTCATATCACCCTCCAACTGAACCGTGCTGAAATCCAAAACATGGGACGGATCTCCAATATACTTCCGGAGCATGGAAACATGAAACACTAGATGCACACTCGACAAGTTGGGTGGCAAGGCAAGCTTATAAGCCACCTCCCCTATTCTCTGAAGCACCTCAAAAGGCCTAATGAACCGGGGGCTCAACATTCCCCTCTTCCCAAACCTCATAACACCCTTCACGGGTGATACCTTCAGCAAAACCTTCTCCCCAACCATAAAAGACACATCACGACCTTCCTATCCGCGTAGCTCTTCTGCCTGGACTGCGCCGTGCGAAGCCGCTCCTGAATCACTTTCACCTTATCTAATGTGTCCTGGACCAAGTCTGTACCTAAGAGCCTAGCCTCACCAGGCTCAAACCATCCAACCGGAGATCTACACCTCCTCCCATATAAAGCCTCGTACGGAGCCATCTGAATACTCGACTGATAACTGTTGTTTTATGCAAACTCCGTGAATGGAAGAAACTGGTCCCATGAACCCCCAAAGGACACAAGCACGCAACATGTCCTCCAATATCTGAATAGTGCGCTCGGACTGCCCGTCCGTATGAGGGTGAAAAGCTATGCTCAACTCAACTTGAGTACCTAACTCTCATTGTACGACCCTCCAAAACTATGATGTGAACTGAGTACCCCTATCTGAAATGATGGAAACTGGGACACCATGCAGGCGAACAATCTCTCGGATGTAAATCTCAGCCAACCGCTCTGAAGAGTAAGTAGTACCAACTGGAATGAAGTGCGCGGACTTGGTTAGACGATCCACAATAACCCAAATAGTGTCGAACTTCCTCGAAGTCCGTGGAAGCCCAGCTACAAAGTCCATAGTGATCCGCTCCCACTTCCACTCTGGGATCTCTAACCTCTAGAGCAAGCCACTCGATCTCTGATGCTCATACTTAATCTGCTAACAGTTTAGACACCGAGCCACAATCCCAACTATATCCTTCTTCATCTGCCTCCACCAATAGTGCTACCTCAAATCCTGGTACATCTTTGCGGCACCCGGATGGATGGAATACCGCGAGTTGTGGGCCTCCTCAAGAATAAGCTCTCGAAGCCCATCTATATTAGGCACACATATCCGGCCCTGCATTCTCAGCACCTCATCATCACCAATAGTCACATCCCTAGCATCACCTTTACGAACCCTATCCTGATGAACGAGCAAGTGAGGGTCATCATACTGACGCTCCCTGATACGGTCATAAACAGAAGACCTGGAGACCACACAAGCCAATACCCGACTAGGCTCCGAAATATCCAATCTGACAAGATGGCCTGCNATCTGACAAGCTGGCCCGCTAAGGCCTGAACATCCAATGCCAAAGGTCTATCTGCTGCTGGAGGATATGCTAAACTCCCCAAACTCTCTGCCCAGCGACTCAAATCATCGGCCACAACATTCGCCTTCCCCGGATGGTACAAAATAGTGATATCATAGTCCTTAAGAAGCTCCAACCATCTCCGCTGACACAAATTAAGATCCTTCTGCTTTAACAAATACTGCAGACTCCGGTGATCTGTATAGATCTCACAATGAACTCCATACAAATAATGACACCAAATCTTCAAGGCGTGAACAATGGTTGCTAACTCAAGATCATGGATAGGATGGTTCTTCTCCTGGGTCTTCAACTGGCGCGAGGCATAGGCAATCACCCTACCTTCTTGCATCAAAACACAACCAATGTCTATCCTCGAGGCATCACAATACACGGTGTAAGAACCTGAAGCTGATGGCAGAACTAACACTAGAGATGTGGTCAAAGCAATTTTGAGCTTCTGAAAGCTCTCCTCACATTCATCCGACCACCTGAATGGAGCACCCTTTTAGGTCAATTTGGTCAAGGGCGATACAATAGATGAAAATCCCTCCACAAAGCAACGGTATTAACCTGCCAAACAAAACAAGCTCCTAATCTCCGTGGCTGAAGACGGCCTAGGCCAACTCTACACCACCTCTATCTTCTTCGGATCCACCTGAATACCTTCGCTTGACACCACGTGCCCTAAGAATGCTACTAAACTGAGCCAAAACTCACATTTGGAGAACTTTGCATAAAGCTTCTCCTCCCTCAATATCTGTAATGCAATCTTCAAATGCTGAGCGTGCTCCTCCTGGCTACGAGAGTTCACCAGGATGTCATCAATGAATACAACGACAAATGAGTCTAAATAGGGCTGGAATACACTGTTCATCAAATGCATGAACGTTGCTTGGGAATTGGTCAGCCCAAAAGACATCACCAGGAACTCATAATGGCCATATCGGGTCCTGAAAACTGTTTTAAGAATATATGAATCCTGAATTTTCAGCTGGTGATAACCGGACCTCAAATCGATCTTGGAGAACACCCTCGCTCCCTGAAGCTGGTCGAATAAATCATCAATACGAGGCAAAGGATACTTGTTCTTGACTGTGACCTTGTTCAACTGCCTGTAATCAATACACATTCTCATGGAACCATGATTCTTCTTCACAAATAAAATGGGTGCACCCCAAGGTGACACACTAGGCCGAATAAACCCCTTATCGAGGAGTTCCTGAAGTTGTTCTTTCAATTCCTTCAACTCCGTCGGTGCCATACGATATGGTGGAATATAAATGGGGTGAGTGCCCAGCACCAAATCAATACCAAAGTCAATATCCCTGTCAGGCGGCATGCCCGGTAGGTCTGCAGGAAATACATCCCGAAAATCACGTACCACCGGAACAGAATCAATGACAGGAGTATCTGCACTAACATCCCTCATAAAAGCCAAATAAGATAGGCAACCCTTCTTAACCATGCAATGAGCCTTCAAATATGAAATCACTCTACTTGGTACATAATCTATAGAACCGCTCCACTCAACCTTCGGAATTCCCGGCATAGCCAACGTCACCGTCTTAGCGTGACAATCTAGAACAGCATGACATGGAGATAACCAATCCATACCCAATATCAAATCAAAGTCAACCATACTGAGCAACAATAGATCTACTCGGGTCTCCAGACCCCGAAATAGTCACCACACATGACCGATATACGAAGTCCACAATAATAGTATCGCCCACAAGAGTAGATACATGTACAGATGAAACTAAGGACTCACGGGGCATATCCAGAAAATGGACAAAATACAAGAAAACATATGAATACGTGGAACCAGGGTCAAATAATAC
>AWOL01S0045469.1:0-16018 GCA_000715115.1 Nicotiana otophora
TATAGGTGAGGGGTCCTCCTCACAGACTGCTCAGGCCGAGGGACCATTTGGGATGCTAAATTCTCAGCTTGCTTCCATTTGTGATTTAGCGTCACAGCTCCCTAGTGGGCCCTCACACTCCTAGACTATGCCCGAGTACTTCACAGGGATGACATGAAAACCTATTTAGATGCACAGAAAATGCAGGCAGAGTCTCAGGAGAAAATAACAGCATCTGTTGGCAAACGTGAGGCCGCCTATGGCAACTTGGCCAAGGCACATGCAGATCTTCAGTCATACTTTGAAAAGGAGAAAGCGAGCAACAAGAAGAAGGGCAAGTTTATGATCAAAATGTGGAGAGGCATCAAAGCCATCTTCAAATGGGGACAGCCGAACAGGAAGATACCTGTTGCTGATGCTGAGGATAGTGAGGAGTACTCTTTCATGTCGAGTGTTGATGATGATAATGATGCATACACTGAGGATGATGAGGCCGAGAGTTCTCAGCAATGGTGATTAGCCTTTCTCCCGCAGTCTGCTAGTCTGATGTAGACCTCAGGGAGACCCTCAAACTATTCTTATTTTATTTTGATATTGTGCAGTGAGGACACTGCAATGTTTTTAGTTGGGGGTGAATTTAGGGATTATACTTTATTCGTACATTGATGCTATATATTTGCCCTTGCCGGGTTTATGTTGTGGTATGGATATTGTGTGCCCTTGCCGAGCTTGTTTAGTTATTGATTATCATGTGCTCTTGCCTAGCGTAGTTGTGATTGGTTGTACATAGTCAAGATTAGTCACTTTTGTTATTCTATTTTATTTTATATATTTTTTTTACTTATTTTCTTTAGTAGTTTTTAGTTTATGTTATTTTTGTTCGTTTAGTATTAGTTGCTTTTGTTATTTTAGCTTCTTTTGTAGTTTTGTCCTTTTATTTTTATTTCTGTAGTGTTTATTTTATCTGGTTCAGTAGTTTTAGTTTATATTATGTTTATCTCTTTTAATAGAAATATACTTTTCAATAAATGTCCTTGGATTTTCTTTGTGCTACGGTTCTTTCCCAAGGAATATTTATTTGTTGAACCGGGTGACTTTTCGCTATGACGAATGGCGTGACGACTTTTTTAAGGGAATTAGTCTTGTTTTGTTATGTGGAGACTTTTGGATTATTTGGTACTAACAAAATTAATCTCTTGTATGTGAAGGGTTAATTAAGAATACCTCTCCGATTTTTGGTTTTAAACTGAAAAAGTAAGTGCATGGGGAAGAATAATCTTTGAGACAACTTTTTGGCTCATTTGATGACTCTTTGCCCACTAGTTGGCATGATATTGCTCTAAATGATCTTGTTAAGAAGTTCAATTGATCCGGCTTAATTAGTTCATGTGCCATGTGTGCTAGTTTTTGTTATAAATAATCCTTGTGTTTACTTCTATCATCTAGAACTTGCCTGGTTGGTCTTTCAATGCTAATGTTAATTATGTTTGGTTGGAGGGATGACCATAGGTATTCTTTGTAATCTTTGAAAAAGCCTTTTAAGCCTTTCAAGCCTACCATTGCATAAATATTATCACTAGTTTACCCCATTTGAGCCTTTAACTTTTTCTTTGGCCAGCTCATTACAAACCTTTACCCTTTTGTGAAATAATCCCCTCTTTTAAACCCGTCCCTCCTTGAATATCGAGAATGAGGCTAAAATCCTAAGTTGGGAGTGTTGGTGTCAAGTTGGAAATTGGTAAGGTTGTACAATGAGGGTAGAAAAATACACCTCGATGTTGTTCATATGAAGTTACTCAAGCTCCAAAAGAAAATAGTATATATATAAATAAAGAGAGAATAATATGTATATATATATAAATATGGAGTATTGAGAAGATTAGAGAAGTACTTTAAGGTGGTTCTATGTTGGTAACTAGATGCCAATAAGGGCGATGTGTTTTAAAACAAAAGAAGCAAAGTGCAAAAAGAAAGACAAATGTGAGTAGTGTTCAATGAGTGTGTAGTCAGTTGTATCCCAAATGCTTATCCTACCCTTCCCTAAACCTACATTACAAGCTTAAATGTCCTTATGGGATCTCCAACCGAATGTTCTTGAATAGGCGGCGAATTAAAATAAGGGCAAGCTTATGGCATGATATTTCGTAACACTTGAAATTCTTTGTTGAGATTGGGTGTCTTTGTGCATTTGTCCCTTGTGTTATTATTGTAAATATGGTGATTTTTGGACTTTCTTTCTTGTGAGGGCACATGAATTAGGATGGATTGGTGACATTGATGTATCCCGGAATGAGTAAATTGAGCATATGTAGTATACTAGTGCTTTTGAGTCACTTGTTGAGGCTTTTTGTTGTCACTTGATTATTTTGAAAACTCCTTTGCATTTCTTAAAGTTGATTTTAAATGAGGGAGTTGTTTGGTTGAGATTCACATGCTTGAGCCTAATTATTAGTACCAACCAAATCCATAAGTATGGTGCTTAATTGGAGAATGTGATTTGTTTATGATAGCAATGCCACTTGTGCTTTAAATGGCAGAACCTCATTGAATTGTTGGTTTTGATTTGCTTGAGGACAAGCAAAGGCTTTAAGTTAGGGGTGTTGATGAGTGGTGATTTTACCACTCATTCTAGTATCTTTTAATTAGTTTTTGCGTCCTTTAATGATAATATGAGGTTGTTTATGGTGTGTATTGCTAGATTTTCAGGTAAATGATGCCACGAAGAGACTTTAATTCAAGTGAAGTGGAATTGAGCAAAAAAGAGTACAAAAGTGCAAAATCCTTCAGTGATTTCGCATATGCGGAACACTGTCCTCATATGCGACCTCGCATCTATGAGCTGGAAGGCCGCATCTGTGGAGTTAAGCTTCACTGGGATCGCATCTGCGGCAAAACCTCCGCACCTGCAGAGTCGCAGGTGCGACTATTTTGTCCGCATCTGTGGAGGAAGGGAATTCTACATGGGCTCGCACTTGCGATGGATTATCTGCATCTGCGGAGTAGGCAAAATCCCCTGAGTTCACGCATCTGCGATTGAAGGCCCGCATTTGCCGAGCCGCACTTGCGAGGATCTTTCCGCAGGTGCGGTCAACGGGTTTCTGACCTGGGCAATATTGACATTTCCAATTTTTCCAACTCCAAACCCACAAATACACGAGCATATCATATCTTGAAACATTTTTGGCTTATTTTCAGTCCATATACTAGAAAGAATAATTCTTGGAAGCTAGAGTTCTTGTACACACACTTGGGTCTTGAAGATTTGAAGCTATTGGTTGAGAATTTCTTACTTCTTTATGTTCATTTCTTCATTTCCTTGCTTTGTATTGTATATCTAAGTGTGTAGTATTTATTTCCAACACTTGAAACTTGTTTATGGAAATATTTATTTTTAAAGTGTGGATTAAATACCTTGTTGTGCTTATGTATTGAACGATTTTTATTTATTATGAAGTGAGTTGTTGTTTCTTTAATTATTCTTGTTCTTAAATGTTTGCAAAGGGATTAGCTAACCCTAGGACTTTCCCATTCACTTCGGATTAATTTTGGAAAAAGTAATTCGGGGTTGGGAAAGATTAATTAACAAGAACTTGAGGCATTAACCCTCACTTTATAGATTATACTTAGGGATAGGAATGAACTACTTGTAGCCATATTCGGGTGTGCTTAATCTCTTAATTGTTTTAGGGATAATTCAATTTGGAAGTCTTGTTAGTCTTTGAGAGAAGATAATAAATTCGTTCATATTTATAAAATTGCGAAATATATTGGATCATTACTTGAGTGTAAATCCCGAAGCACCCATGCTTGTAGCCATTGATCATTTTACTTGCTTTCTAGGTTATTTTACGTTTTCGCATTTAGCTATAATATTTTCTCAACTACCATTCTAAGTGTTTGGCATTGCATAATAAGTGATAATTCTCTTACATTCCTAATCGCCTACATATTGTTCTCTGTGGGATTCGACCCCGACTCATAGTTGGGTAAATTGTATTGCATGCGACCGTGTCCATTTACTTTTTAGTAGTGGATTTGGACGTCATCAAAATTCATCTTTTATTAGATAAATTGAAGTAAATTCATGATTTCAGAAATATTAAAATGAGAATTTAATTAACTATTTAGTGTTGGCTTGCCTGACAGTGTTGTCCGGCGCCATCACGACCTTTAATGAATTTTGGGTCGTGACAACATGGTATCATAACACTAGGTTCACTTAGCTCTCACGACTCATGAGCGAATCTAGTAATGTCTTGCAGATTGGTACAGAGACGTCTGTACTTATCTTTGAGGGGCTACAGGGCTGTTAGGAGCACTTCCCTTCTTGATTCCTCATCGTGCGATTTGATTTCTTTGAGGCTTATGCCTTCATTTCTTTCACATTCAATCTTATGCGTCGTGAAACGCTGGTTATAAATTGAGAATTGAGATATTGTAATGGAACTACAGACGTGGTGTGGGATGTTTCTCCCTGCATAGTTGATTGGGCTATTGTCGTCGCCTTGTGGAAGGATATTCTGTCATTTCAGCTCAGTATCTGTACTTCTAAGAGCTTTGAGGCTCTGCACAGGTTGCTATGATGCTCATGAGTTATTATCACACAGTATTGATGTGATGGTCGGATGCTTGCCCATGTGTCGGGGCAGTGAATGACTTGAAATACGGTTTACTCAGTGCATGATACAGAGATTCGGTATTTTACTTCTGACGAAGGATAGGCAATCGAACTGAGAATGTTCAGACTTAGATTGATGTAGTAGCGGGACTCGATATTGTTTAGCGTGGTGGAATCTTCGCCTGTGATGTGGCGTCATTGTCCTTGATTGGTTATAATGTGTTAATTTTGCCGGTGTTATAGCTTCCTTCAATTCGCCTTGGGGTAGAGTATTATAAATGGTGTCGGGAAAGCGGCTGACTAAGGTCGCAGTGTGCAGTGGTTCAGGATCGAATTGGCATTCCTGGTATTAATGGCTTGAGAAAGATGATTTATGGATAGGTTTAAACTTGGTAGTGATCTATCGGTTCAAGTGCTATAGAGGTAGGTCTCGAATTAAGGCCACAACTCGGCAGCGAATGATGAGGAAGGACATGTGGGAGGTGCCTTGCAGTTGAGAAACTTATAGAAGGCCAAGTGTTAGAAACAGGAGTCGGGTAGTTACTTAAAGGAGTGAGTTTGACCAAAGTGGGAGAGTGGCAGAGTAGCATGTGGGTTCTACGATAGGATAGCTACACTCCTTGAGAAAAGTTTAGAGTGATTTGGGATTCATGGTAGGCAGTGACTAGGTCTACGGACTTAGTTTGAAATATTGGCTATTATGCGGCGGGAGATTGGATACAATAGAAAGGAGTTGCATGATATGAAGAAGGATACCACATGACTTTGGATTGGAATGTATTGTCGCACCTTTAGTTGACGTCAATGAGGAGTGAACGGACTGGTGCAACTGGTGAATGAGCTCGGACTTAGGATGATCTACTGACTTCATAGTAATTATACCCAGTGCAGCGACGTTGGGATATGTCGGCATGTAATTTCCACAGGTGGGTTATCTCCTATGAGCAGGTTAGCGGTCACGTGGTGTTGACAAAGCTTCTGCGAAGAATTCTACTGGCTACCCGGTAAGAGAATTAATATGTAAATGTTGTTGGTGATTCGAAGTGTTTATTAAAGGTTAATAGAAGGATTTCGAGGAATTTGGCGGGTTGATTGTGCTGGATCATGTCGATAAAGGAAGAATCTTGGTAGGTTCCAGGTTTATGCAATAATAGCTTCAAGCTAAGTGGGAGAGTCCCACCACCTACAGTTGGATTGCATGGTCGTCTATTTGTAATATATTTGGGTATCGACATATTGATGGGTTGTTATGACTAAGGAAAGAGAACATCATTGGTAATTTGAGCAAGCAATTTGAGGAATGTGTGCTGTAGTTGGCCTTAGCGATTCATGCTCAGGCTTTGGGAAGACTCAGGATTTATGCTTCGTGTAAAGGCGAGTTACAAGGAAGATGATTTGGCTAGGTGCTTCGTTGAGAGGGTGATCATGTGTTAGCGGAGCCTTGGAGTTGATTATATTCGGGACCGAGTCAGAGTGGGTGACTCTCAAAAACGGTCCTAGTAGATTCAAAAGTTAAGGTGTGGTGCCTAAGGATTTTGAGTCCATCGTATGATTGAATATCGAGCTTTTATAGTGGATTATGATAAAGGAGCTTGGAGTGTTCCGTGTTTCCTTTAGTCTATGGGGTATCATGAGAGGAAGGGGAGCATGTAACTTTGGATTTATAGAAGAATCATCAGAATAGGTGTATCTGTTGAAGACGTGATTATGCGGACAAAGAGGGTATGAAATGGTTCGTGGGTTTTGGGGACAATGTGGTCTCGTGAAATAGGGTTACTCGGGATGAGTGCAGATTGAGTTTGTTATATTGATGAAGGAGTTGTTATTTCTAAGGAAGATCCAGAGTAAATTATGAGAAGTCGGGTTTGGTTAGCATTGGTTGAATCGGCATAATGATGGCAATGATCAGCTCTTTCAGTGTGTTGGGTTATTCATGTGATTTTGTGACGGTACGTGCTAGATTTGACGGTCGTCATAACCGATCTTATTTGGAGGCTTTCGAGTATTATGGCCTGTTATGTGCAGATGGATCCCGAAAGGGTTATGGTGGTTTAGACCACTACTTGAGGTTGGTATTTTCTGCAGATATGAGGATTCAGTCGCGTGTTGAGATGGTTCTCTTGGAATGAGTTAAGTAAAAGGGTTCTATGTGGTGAAGTGTTTACCCGATTAGTAGTTCGGAGGTTAAGATCAAATTCTTGTACTCTTGCGCATTGGCATTATTAAGTGCAGTGATCAACATGGGATTCGAAAGTTGAGGATCAAGGTTACAATTTGGTGTCGACAAGAATGTCAAGAGCTTGGATGAGCGAGAAAGGATTCATATGGTTAGAGTAAGATGGTATTGTCTCTGGCGTCACCTGATATCGGTGCCTAGTGTGAAGAGGCTTTGCATACTGAATGCATATTCTTGAATTGCTTTACAGCATTGGTGTGGCCGGTAGTATGAATGTACATACTTGTTACCTGGTGCGGAAGGTCATGAGAGCATATATCCGATGGGAAGATTGTATAAGTGTGACATGTAGTCACTTGATTGACTAAAGAATGGAAACCAAATATGATAATTGTGGTAATATCGCTAATTGGGAATTTATGCCTGGAGGGTGCTCGGTTCATTTGGTTGTGGACTATGGGAATTTGTTCCGGTTATGATGGTTATTCTCGTGTTTTATGGGAAATGGGTTATTATGGATCCTTGAAAGGTTATTAGCCATGTACGGTGCAATCAGAATCGGCTTGAGGTCTGTGGATGGATTTAAAAAGTGAATATGGGCTCTATGTGAGGCCGAATGTGTTCATTTCAGCATAGCGATCCTTACGGAGGAGTATTCGGACGTTGGGTGTTATTGCGTCGTCGGCTATTTCATGTAATACTATATTGTGTCGTGTGAGTTGTGGAACGGTGTGATGACCCAAAAATGGCATCTTTAAATATAATAATTAATTCTGTGTTCTAATAGCTCTCAAAGCACTATTTATCATTCCTCGACTTACGTGCGCAACCCGTATAATTTTTCGGAAAGTGTTTAAGTGAAAAATGGATTAAAATATGAATTAGAGCTTTAAAACTTAATTGAGTTGACTTTGGTCAACTTTTTGAGCAAACAGACTCGCATCAGTGTTTTGACAGTTTCGGTAGGTTCGTATCGTGATTTGGGACTTGGGCGTATGATGACGTCCAAATCTACTACTAAAAAGTAAATGGACACGGTCGCATGCAATATAATTTATCCAACTATGAGTCGGGGTCGAATCCCACAGAGAACAATATGTAGGCGATTAGGAATTTAAGAGAATTATCACTTATTATGCAATGCCAAACACTTAAAATGGTAGTTGAGAAAATATTATAGCTAAATGCGAAAACATAAACTAACCTAGAAAGCAAGTAAAATGATCAATGGCTACAAGCATGGGTGCATCAGGATTTATACTCAAGTTATGATCCAATATATTTAGCAATTTTATAAATATGAACGAGTTTATTATTTATTAGCCTCGGTAATAATTCTATATTAGCTTCTATCGAAGACTAACAAGACTTCCTAATTGAATTATCCCTAAAACAATTAAGAGATTAAGCACACCCGAATATGGCTACAAGTAGTTCATTCCTATCCCTAGGTAGAATCTATAAAGTGAGGGTTAACGCCTCAAGTTCTTGTTAATTAATCTTTCCCAACCCCGAACTACTTTTTCCAAAATTAATCCGAAGTGAATGGGCGAGTCCTAGGGTTAGATAATCCCTTTGGAAACATTTAAGACCAAGAATAATTAAAGAAACAAAAACTCACTTCGTAATAAATAACAATCGTTCAATACATAAGCACAACAAGGTATTTAATCCACACTTTAAATATGAATATTTCCATAAACAAGATTCAAGTGTTGGAAATAAATATTACACACTTAGATATACAATACAAAGCAAGGAAATGAAGAAATGAGCATAAATGAGTAAGAAATTCTCAACCAAAAGCTTCAAATCTTCAAGACCCAAGTGTGTGTGCAAGAACCCTAGCTTCCAAGACTTGTTCTCTCTAGTATATGGACCGAAAAATAAGCCAAAGATGTTCCAAGATATGATATGCTCGTGTATTTGTGGGTTTGGAGTTGAGAAAATGTGAAATGTCAGTACTGCCCCGGTTAGAAACCCGTTGACCTCACTTGCGGAAAGATCCTCGCAGGTGCGGCTCTGCAAATGCGGTCCTTCAATCGCAGATGCGTGAACTCAGGGGATTTTTCCTCCTCTGCAGATGCAGACATTATGGCGCAAGTGCGACTCCGCAGATGCGGATAATCCATCGCAGGTGCGAGCCCATGTAGAATTCCCTTCCTCCACAGATGCGGACAAAATAGTCGCACCAGCGACTCCGCAGGTGCGGAATATTTTGTCGCAGATGCGGTCCCAGTGAAGTTTAACTCCGCAGATGCGGCCTTCCAGCTCGCAGATGCGAAATCACTGAAGGATTTTGCACTTTTGTACTCGTTTTTGCTCAATTCCACTTCACTTGAATTCAAGTCTCTTCGTAGAATCATTTACCTGATAATCTAGCAATACACACCATAAACAACCTCATATTATAATTAAAAGGAGCAAAAACAAAAGAATAAAAGAGATTAGAATGAGCGGTAAAATCACCACTCATTAGCATATGCCCGGAATCAATTCCGAGGTCCCTAGCCCGAGATATGGAATTTTGATGAAACATTAAAAGTATGAAAGCTTAATGATGTTTAAGAATTTACTGGTGTTGGATTTATTGACACCGGATCCGTATGTTGGTTTCGGAGCCTGGTATAGGTCCACTATAATATTTATGACCTTTCTGCCAAATTTGGTGAGAAACGGAGTTGATTTGACATGATTCGGACGCACAATTGTGAAAATATAAGTTTTAAAGTTTTCTTAAAACATTCATTTGATTTGTTGTCTGATTCGTAATTCTAGGAGTTAAATTTGTGTTTTGATCACGCGAGCAACTTCGTATGAGGTTTTTGGACTTGTGTGCATGTTTTCTTTGGAGCCCCGAGGGCTCGGGTGATTTCCGGATAGCCTACGAACCATTTGAACTTGGAGAAAAATATTGTTTTTAGCTTCTGTTGTCATCTGGTACGTTGTGCTTTACGATCGCGAAGACATTCTTGCGATCCCGAAGTGGAAAGCTGGACCCGCACACTTTGTGCTTTGCGTTCACGATCGAGGGCACGCATTCGCGATCGAAGCCTCGCGTTTGCGAAGAGGAAATGAGGTAGAAGCTGGGGCACTCAAATTTGTTCTTCACGTTCGCATGAAACGGCCCGCGATCGCGTAGTTCTACGGGGTTATGCTTCGCGTTCGCATATGGGATGTCGCATTTTCTTAGTGCAAATTGGCATCCTATGCAAATTGTGCTTCGCGATCGCGAAACTATTTCTGCAATCGCGTAGAGTAAAATGGACCGGGCAAAAAGTTGTTCTACGCGATCGCAAACGAATTTCCGCGATCACGATGAATAAAAATCTGAAAAACAGAACTTAAGTTTTGGAAATGGGATTTCGACCCATTTTCAACCATTTCCAATTTTTGAACTCGGGTAAGGCGATTCTTGAGCGATTTTCACGGGAAAATATTGGGGTAAGTGTTCCTTATCCTATATTGCTTATATTTCATGATTCCAAACTTATTTATATCATGAATCCGTGAAATCTTGGGAGGAAAATTAGATTTTTATAAAATCTTCCAAAAACGAATATTTAAGATTCGAATTTCGTAAGTTTTTCCAAGATTTGAAACGTGGGCCACACTGTCAATTTTTAAAGTGAGTTTCGGATTTTATCCGGAAAATTAGTAAATTCATATGGAATTAATTCCTATGATTCATATTGAGTATATCAAATTGTTTGTGAATAGATTTGACGCTTTTGGAGACAAATTCGAAAGAAAAAGTTGTGGTCGAGTAATTAATTGAAATTGCAAAGCGAGGTAAGTGTCGTGGTTAACCTTTACTTGAGAGAATAGAACCCTTAATTATTTATTATGTGAAATGCATGTGAACGGCTTATAGGTGAGGTGACGGATGTCTATACGTCGTCAAATTAATTATTTACATAATTATTTAAAAATCATAAATTATTCTAAGACACGAATTAATTGTTATAATAATTATTTTTCTCCTATTCTTTGTCAAATATTAATTCTGGAATTTCTGTAATAATTGTTACATGCTATTTGATTTTTGTGTCATAATTGTTACTTGACATTTAGTATATTAAATATTAAACTGCCTATTTTCTCCATGATTTTTACAATTAATTGCTAATTTTCATTGTTTGTTCATAAATAAATTATAATTATTGTGTGTCTTGATGCTTAATAGTTTCTCATTAGACATGGTATTTATTGGAGTAATGTTTATTACATTTATGAGTTGTTAAAATATATTGGGGGAACGGGTTGCACGCCGCAACAGAAATGAAAGTAAATATGTATATATTGGGTGATCGAGTTTCACGCCGCAACAGACTTATTTAAAAGTCTATATTGGGGGATCGGATTGCACACCGCAACAGACTTATTTAAAAGTCTATATTGGGGGATCGAGTTGTACGCCGCAACAGACTTGTTTAAAGTAATATTGGGGGAATGGTTTTCACGCCAGAATGGAAACAAGATGAGGAATTGTGGCTGCTGAGTTGATTTCAATTATTAATATTGTTTACTGGTCCTACTAATATTCCCGTTATTATTATTGTTGCTATTACTATTATTGTGTACAGAATAATGTAAGTGAACTGCCTTAGCCTCGTCACTACTTCGTCGAGGTTAGGCTCGGCACTTACCAGTACATGGAGTCGGTTGTACTGATACTACACTCTGCAATTCTTGTGCAAATTTTGGAGTTGGTCCCAGCGGCGTACCATAGACTTGCTCGGATTTCATCTACTCAGAGGAGACTTGAGGTATAATTACACAGCGCCCGCAGTTCTGAAGTCCCCGTCTATCTTATTTTAGTTGTGTATTTGTTTTCAGACAGCTTTATTTTATTCAGACCTTTATTTGTATTATTCTAGAAGCTCGTGCACTTGTGACACCAATTCTAGGATGGTATTTAGACAGCGCTAGTTTTATGGATTATTCACTACATTTCAGACTTTACTTCTGCATTGGCTTCTTTGTTATTAATTAATTTAAAATTGTTAAAATGGCTAATATTATTCTAACATTGGCTTGCCTAGCAAGTGAAATGTTAGGCGCCATCACGGTCCCGAAGGTGGGAATTTCAGGTCGTGATAGTTGGTATCAGAGCACTAGGTTACATAGGTCTCACGAGTCATGAGCAAGCTTAGTAGAGTCTGAAGGATTGGTACGGAGACGTCTATACTTATCTCTCAGAGGCTATGAAGTTTAGGAACAATATCACTTCTTTCTTATTCTGTCTTGCGAATTTATTCTATCATCGATGATTGAACCATTATACTCTTATTCTCTCGCAGATAGTGAGATAACGTAATAGATCTACCGATGCACAAGGACCTGAGCCCCCGATGGAAACTATGGCCAGGGGTAGAGGTCGAGGCCGAGGTCATGCTAGAGGCCGAGGCAGAGGTAGAGCTCAGTCCAGAGCTCGAGCAGACGCACATGTGGTAGAACCTCAGGTGGATCTTCAGGAGGAGGTTCTAGTTTAGAATGTACCAGTTGGACCAGTTCAGGTCCCGGAAGGATTCATAGCTACTCTAGTGCTTCAGGACGCTCTAGTCTGTTTGGTGAGTCTTATGGAGGGCGTGGCCTAGAATGGTACATTTCCAGTAGCACCAGCCATCTCACGGGCTGGGGAAGGAGCACAAACTCCCACTACTCCCGCTCTGGAGCAGAAGGCTCCCCCGAATCAAGCTCTAGCAGCCCTGCCAGTTGGGGTAATTTAGCCAATTATTGCGGCACAGACCTGTGATAGGCCCACCATGTCTTTTGAGGCCTTATTGAGACTGGATAAGTTTACTAAGCTCTTTCCAGTTCACTTTAGTGGTACAACTTCTGAGAACCCACATGATTATCTTGACCGCTGCCATGAGGTGCTGCGGAACATGGGTATAGTTGAGACCAATGGGGTTGATTTTGCTATATTTCAGATAAAGGGTTCCGCCAAGAGGTGGTGGTAGATTATACATTGAACAGACCAGCTGGATAACCTATACTTACCTGGGAGCAGTTCTCTCAGCTATTTCTGGATAAATTCCTTCCTATCACACTGAGAGAGGATTACCGTAAATAATTTGAGCGTTTACAGCAGGTCAGTATGATTGTTACTCAGTATGAGTCCCGTTTTGTGGATTTAGCCCATTATGCTATCCTTTTAATACCTACTGAGGGAGAGAGAGTGAAGAGGTTTATTGAGGGACTCACTCATCCTATCAGGCTTCAGATGGCCAAGGAGACCGGAAGTGAGATTTCTTTTTAGGCAACTGCTAATGTCGCGAGGAGGATCGAGATGGTTCTTGCACAAGAGAGGGGACATAGGTCTAATAAGAGGCCTTGTCTGTTCAGTGGTATCAGTGGTGCCTCTTCTCGAGGTAGGATTAATATTTTTTGGGTTCATCCTTCCAGACCGTTCCATTCAGTGCTTCAGGCATCTCACGGTGCTTCAGGGAGTCACGGTCCTATTATGCCTTACTCTGGACAACCAGCATTTAGTGCACATTCAGCTCCTATCAGTGCACTACCACTCCAGAGTCACTACAACGGTTATCCGACCCATTCGGCTCAGCTTCAGTAGCCACGGCATCAGGATGTGTGTTATAAGTATGGGAACATTGATCACATCAGGAGGTATTGCCCTAGGTTGGCGAGTAACAGATCTCGGCAGGATTCGCGTGCCATCATACTAGCACCGGTTGCTTTACCGCCTGCTCAGCCAGCTAGAGTTAGGGGTCAGGCAGCTAGAGGTGGAGGTCAGGCCATTAGAGGTGGAGGTCAGACCGTTAGAGATAGAGGTCGGCTAGTTAAAGGCCGTCCCAGGGACGCAATTTAGAGTGGTGCGGCTCAGCCCCAATTTTATGCTTTTCCAACTAGGCCCGAGGCCGAGTCATCTGATATGGTGATCACAGGTATTATTCCAGTTTTCCATAGAGATGCTTCAGTTCTATTTGATCTAGGATCTACTTATTCCTATGTGTCCTCCTATTTTGCTTCATATTTGGTTGTTCCTTGTGATTCTCTGAGTGCTTCTGTGTGTGTATCTACATCGGTGTGAGACTCTGTTGTAGTAGATTATGTCTATTATTTGTGTGCGGTTACCATTGGGAGTCTTGAGACTAGTGTGGATCTTCTACTTCTTGATATGGTAGATTTTGATNTTATTCTAAGACACGAATTAATTGTTATAATAATTATTTTTCTCCTATTCTTTGTCAAATATTAATNATATTGAATTGTCATGCCAAGACAGTAACCCTAGTGTCACGACCCAAACCGATTGTTATACCCCATGTTTTTGTACGTGAAAGTAAGCCATAAGTAAATTGATAAAAGATCGGAAATGAGATATTGCATCCCGCATTTTCGTACATTAATGTTTCGTCGCAAGTTAATCGACGTAAGTTCGGGAATAAATTATCAATAATTTGGATAACTTTAAGAGGGCAAAACGTGGCAGCCCCTCCCTTAATATTTAGATGACTCTTAAAGTCATACTATTATGTGGCAAAGTCTAAAACGTGAGTCACACATCCACTTTCAAGAAAAGAGTTACAAGTCCATTCTTAATACATTCATTCTTAAGAAAGAGATACATATCTTTCTAACCTCTTAGAGAGTCTCAGCCAAGAATGTTACTATACAAATAACTTTCTAAGAACATAGCAATGTTAATTTATTTTCCAAATAGCAACATTGTTGCTAAGTTCTTAAGGAAAAGTTTCGGCCAAAATTTTCTTTGCATAGCAACGTGATTGCTTTGAGCTTTTCATATGATTTGCTCCGTGTTTTGTCACAATTTTCGTATGTTAGAGGGATTGTCCGGAGAACCGACTCAGGTATGTTAATGCTATCCCTTCTTTCTTTTTTTCATGACCCAAATGATACTGTAAGAAACGAGCAAGCACACAGTTTCTATAAATGACTCTATTCATAGAAATATTGGGGGTGTCTATATTCTTGATTTCCCATGCGAATTATTATTATATCTTATGTTCATGGGTCTTAGAAAAATATGTATTTGATAAAATGTATCCGACAGGCATATTATTTTTATGACATTGTGAGAAAATCTTATTAACGTATTTCTTAAGGCATATTATTTTTATGACATTCCGAGAAAATATTATTAACGTATCTCTTATGCATTTCATGCATTTATACATATACATTGACCCATGACCAGATGGTGTTATATACGCGTATATATGTATATTATATGTATATGGGATATGAAAAAAGGTTATGGCATTATATACGCACCACCACCTGATCAGCTGATATACGTTGATGATTTGCCCACAGTGACCGAAATGATATGATGGGACGCCCTTAGAGGCTTGATGTTGTTATGAACGCATATACCAATGCATGGTATGACATTTATACACATATGCATGACATTATAAAAATGAAATGATTCACAAAGCTATGCAGACGTACATGTCGAGTCTTTTACTCCATGTTTCTCTCATGTCTATTATTTACTGATTTTCATTCTTTACATACTCGGTACATTATTTGTACTAACATCCCTTTTTGCTTGGGGACGTTGTGTTTCATGTCTGCAGGTCTCGATAGACAGGTCGAGAGTCCTCCAATTAGGCGATCAACTCAGCGGGAGATGTTGGTGCACTCCATTTGTTCCAGAGTTTCTTATGTGGTCAGTATGATTAGGATATGTACTTATTAGTATGGCGGGACCCTATCCCGACCTTTATGACATTTATGTACTCTTAGAGGCTTGTAGACATATGTCGTGTACGTGAAAGATTGTACGGCCTTGTCGGCCTATGTTTTGAGTTTATAAATAAGGATGTTGGCCTATTAGGCCAGTATGTCACCTATATATGATAATGTAATAATCAAGATACGTTACGTTAGTACTCGGTTGAGTAAGGTATCGGGTGCCCGTCGCGCACCATCGGGTAGGGTCGTGACACCGATGGGCCACGATGGGTACCCGGTGCCTTACTCAACCGAGTACCAACGTTACATATCATTCTTATTGTACTTACATTGATAAATGGTCTAAACGGGCCGTCATGGGCTAACCAGAATAAACATAAGGTAATACTCAATATAAGGTGACCCAATTTGACATAAAAACTTATACATGTGACATAGGGCCTATAAGACCAAAATTGCACTGAACATATGCCGATAAGACCGTACAATCTTTCACGTACATGACATATGTCAACAAGCCTCTAAGGATACATAAATGTCATAAAGGTCGGGACAGA
>AWOL01S0045470.1:8053-54252 GCA_000715115.1 Nicotiana otophora
AGATTTTTCTAAAATCTTCCAAAAACGAAAATTTAAGATTTGAAGGTCCATTTGATATCGGAATTGGATAATTTTTGTATGGTTGGTCTCGTCTCGGAATGGGTGTTTGGATTTCGTATGTTTTTCCGAGATTTGATACGTGGGTTCCACTACCGAATATTTTAATGAATTACGGATTTTTATCCGGAAAATTTGTAAATTCATATGGAATAAATTCCTATGATTCGTATTGAGTATAATAAATTGTTTGTGAATAGATTTGAAGCTTTCGGAGACAAATTTAAAAGGAAAAGTTGTGGTTGAATAATTGATTGAAATTTGCAAAGCGAGGTAAGTGTCATGGTTAACCTTGACTTGAGATATAACTGCATGGCGTCCGCAGTTTTGAAGTCCCCGTCTATTTCACTTTAGCTGTGTGTTTATTTCCAAACAGCTTTACTTTATTCAGACCTTTATTTGTATTTATTCTAAAAACTCGTGCACTTGTAACACCAATAATGGGATGGTATTTAGACACCGTTGTTTGATGGATTATTTCACTATATTTCAAACTTTGATTCCTCATTTGTTTCCTTGTTATTAATACATTTAAAAAGTGTTTTAAAATGGATAATATTATTCTAACGTTGGCTTGCCTAGCAAGTGAAATGTTAGGCGCCATCACGGTCCGAAGGTGGGAATTTCGGGTCGTGACACCTTTACATTTCAAGGAAACACTTCTCGTTATGTTCAAATCGTCTTAACACATCCCGCGGTCACATCATACCCATCATACCGCCATTCCATCGCTCATCGAGCCACAAATTCCACTATAGGGTCATCACCGGACATACGAGTCCAAATGTACAAGTTCTCATAACAGTAACTATCGAGCCTAAGCTGCGGTCTAACCCCGACCTCAAGTGTTCCAGGCTGGCTCATCACTAAAACACATAGTACACATCTCGAACCTCATTCATAGAATTACAAGTCGGTAATGCACAACTAATACCGAGCGTTCATGTGCGCATACAAATACGTGGAAGGAATTCAAAGAATTATATTTCAAGTTGATTCAATTCCGCACGATAAGGAAAGAAATAGGGGAACTATATATCCTAAATCCCATGTATCCTCTTGAAGATAAGTATGGACGTCATCATACCGATCCGCAAGACTCTACTAGAGACTTGCTCATGACTTGTAGAACCTATGAACCTAGAGCTTTGATACCACCTTGTCACGACCAAAAATCCAACTAGTCGTGATGGAACCTAACCCAACCCGTTAGGTAAGCCAACTTTTAACTATCTAATTTCAATTTCCAGAATCGGATTCCGACCCAGATATAAAAAAGTCAACCCCTCGGTCAAACTTCCAAAAATTCAACTTTCGGTATTTCAAGCCTAATTCCACTACGTACCTCCAAATAATTTTTCGGACACGCTCCTAAGTCCAAAATTACCATACAGAGCTATTGGAATCATCAAAACTCTATTTCGGGGTCGTTTACACATAAGTCAACATCCGGTTACTATTTTAACTTAAGCTTTAAACCTTGGAACTAAGTATTCCAATTCATTCAAAAACCTAACCGAACCCGAACCAATTTCCCTAAAAATTCACACAATAATTGTAAAGTACCATTTGAGCAGTAAATGGGGAAACTGGGTTGTAATAGTCAAAACGACTGGCCGGGTCATTACACTTGCTCAGTTGGTAAAAGCATCTCCACCCATGATCGTTAGGTCCTGGGTTCAAGTCACGCTGGAGGGGGAAGTGTAAAAACACTATAGATCCTCCTAAATTTTGGGAGGGGTTTAAAAAAAATGCCACTAACAATAGTTTTTCAAATGGTAGCAAAATGATTGACTCCTGCAACATTAATCCCGCTTTGACCATTAACACGGCTCGACATTCTCTAGGTTTTCAGACTAAGGAAATTTTCTACTGGCAAGGGAACATTTTGATATAGTTCAAAAATAATATTTAATTAAAGGATACAACCTTTCAGAAAAACCACTTCAAATATTCAAAGTAGTACTTTTTTAATAAATATTATATTTATAGAGGTTATTTTGAAGGGCATTTTAGTAATTGAACTTTTGAGGTTTTCACTTTTATAATAATAATAATAATAATAATAATAATATATATATATATATATATATATATATATGTCACGATCCAAAATTCAACTAGTCATGATGGCACCTGACCCAACCCACTAGGTAAGCCAATTAACAATAAACCACAATATAATGATAGTGATAAGAGACAAAAATGAAATAACTGAATTTTATACAATATTTCAAGGACTGGTAGTACAAATCATGAGCTGCTAAGAACAAGAGGTAGCTATAACCGGAATGCAGGTACATCTTCAGTGCCATCTCTCTCCACTCACTAGTAACGACCCGACTGGTCGTTTTGAGCATTTGCACTTCGCTTGGTGTTTTAAAGGCATGAGTAGCTCTGTATGATGTATTATGACTTGTGTGTATCGTTGGTTTCGGTTTTCGGTGACTCGGAATTAGTTGGGAAGAATGAATTTCATTGATGCAGCTTTAAGTTAGAAGAGTTGACCAAGTTTGACGTTTGTGTGTCTGACCCCGGATCAGAGTTTTTATGGTTCCGTTAGGTCCGGATGGTGATTTTGGACTTGGGCGTATGCCCGGATTCACATTTGGATATTTTTACAAGGTTTCGGCACATTTTAGCAAAAATTGGAACGTTGAAGGTTTAGAAGGTTGAGAGGTTTGATCGAGAGTTAACTTTGTTGATATCTGCTTCGGATTTTGATTCCGTGAGTTTGTATATGTAACGACCTGACCGGTCATTTATCTTTTTAGAACCTCATTCCCCTAAATAAGACTCCACGTACATTCTTCTCATGACCCGAATTTCCCACCATCGGGACAGTGATGGCGCCTAATATTTCACTTGCTAGGCAAGCCAACGTTAAAATAATTGTAACCATTTTTTAGCAATTTATATTAAGCGGAGTCAATTACTGAAATAAAGTATGGAAGACCACAACAACCGAATCATCAAAATACATCCCCGAATCAGGTGTCACAAGTTCACGAGATACTAAGATAATATAAATAAAAGTCTGAATAAATTTCAAGTTGTTTGAAAGATAGTGCAGTTATACCTCAAGTCTCCTCTGAGTAGCTAAATCCGAGCATGTCTATGGTACGTCGCTGGGACCAACTCCAAAATATGCACAAGAAGTGCAGAGTGTTGTATGAGTACAACTGACCCCCTGTACTCTGTAAGTGTAAATCTTAATCTCGACGAAGTAGTGACTAGGCTATGTCAAGACACCTACGTAAATAACATATACAAGTATATACAAATACGAAGCAACAATAACACCATAAATATTAATTTATAAATTTGGGAGGGAACATGCGAAGGGTAATAACATAGAAATTTCAGCAGGAGGAGTGTCACATAACATCCAATTAATTCATCAACAATAAAATGAGCAACTGATAATATGGAAATGGCACGACACCGCCCTTCGTGATTTTACTCTCATTCCTCACATAAACTTATAAATAAAAAATAATAATTGGCACGGTATCACCCTTCGTGCTTTTACTCTCTTTTGTCATGACACCACCCTTCGTGATTTTACTCTCTTTAGGTCATGACATTATCCTTCGTGCTTTTACACTCTCTGTAAACGACACGGCATCACCTTTCGTACTTTTACACCTAAAAATGGCACGACAACACGCCTCGTGCTTTTAAACTCTTTCTCACCATGACAATGATAGTATGAATAATAAAAATGACACAACATCACCTTTCGTGCTTTTACACGCCTCCTTACCATGAAAATAATAATATAATTTCGGAAGAGTATTTAAATGCAGGTATATAGACTTATCAATCTATTCAGTACCAGAATATCGACTTCACCTTCCCAATTATTCAACAATAATTAAATGAATAATAATTTAATGAATAATGATCAAATAATCAATAATAAACTCAAGCGGGAATATCTTAATTAAATAGGCAATTATTCTCGATAAAGAAAATCCACCCGCATGCTTTGACTAAACCACAACGTATAAGTACTCGTCACCTCACACATACGTTGTATCCGCACATGCAATCTCGTAGCAAATAGACAAATAAGTCCTACTGCCTCAAGTCAAGGTTAACCACGACAACTACCTCGCTTTGCAACCAAATTCAAGAATCCAATAACCCTTTGTCTCGCGAATTCGTGTTCGAAATCCTCAAATCTAGTCATAAAAATTTCAATATACTCAATACAAATCGTAGGAATTAATTCTACATGAATTTACTAATTTTCCGGATTAAAATCCGAAATTCATCTCAAAAATCATCAGTGGGGCCCACATATCGAATCTCGGAAAAACTTAAGAAATCCGAACACCCGTTCCGAGACGAGTCCAACCATATAAAAATTATCAAATTCTGATGTCAAATGGACCTTCAAATCTTAATTTTTCGTTTTATGGAAAGCTTTACAGAAATTCTAATTTTTCCATCTAAATCTTAAATAAATGATGAATATTGACATGAATTTATGAAATGTAATCAATTTTGAGATATAGAATACTTACCCAAGTCAAAATCACGAAAAGCCCGTTTAAAATCGCCTAAATCCGTGCTTGAAATGTCTAAAAATGAGAAACATCTCGGACTCTTCGATTTATACACTGCCCAGGGATTTTTGCTTCCGCGGTGGACTTGACCGCGCCTGTGGTGTCGCTTCTGCGGTTCTAGGTTCTGCACCTGCGGCTCTTTGCCCAACATGCCCAGGCCGTTTATGCAAGGAATTTCCCGCTTCTGCGGCCAAGGCTTTGCAAAAGTGAAGGCACCAGAAGCAGAAAAATTCTAGATTTTGCTTAAGTCCAAATTTTGTTCCGATTTCGATTCAAATCACACTCGGGGTACTCGGGACCCCATACGAATACACCAACAAATCCCATAGCATAATACGGACATACTCGGGGTCTCATATCACGTCAAACAAAGCTAAAATTACTATTTTTACCTCGATTTGAATTTTTGAATTTCAAACTTTTCAATTTGCAAAACTCGTGCCAAGACATATTAAACGAATCCGGAATGACTTTAAATTTGGCACAAAAGTCATAAATGATATAACAGAGCTGTTCCAATTCCCGGAATCTCAATCCGAGTCCGATATCAAAAAGTCAAATCTGTGGTCAAACTTTGGAAATCTTTAGCCTTTAAATTACTAATTTCCATTAAATGGCCATAACTTGAGCTAAGGACCTCCAAATTTCGGGCATACGCCCAAGTCCCAAATCATGATACGGACTTATCACAGCTGTCAGAACACTGATCCGAGTTTTGTTTACTCAAATTATTGACCAAAGTCAACTCAATTGAGTTTTAAGACTCAATTTCACATTTTACTCAATTTTTCATATAAAAACTTTCCAAAACATTATTCGGACTGCGCACGCAAGTCGAGGGATGATGAATAGTGTTGTTTGAGGTCTCATAACACAAAAATAATTACTAAATATAAAGATGACCTTCTGGGTCATGACATTTTCCACCTCTAAAACCAACGTTCGTCCTCGAATGGAATTAAACAAAGTACTTGAGCTGGTAAAAAGGTGTGGTTATTTACTCCGCATGTCCGACTCGGACTCCCAGGTAGCTATCTCAATTGATTGACCTCTCTATTGCACCCGAAGTGAAGGATAACTCTTAGACCTCAACTGTCAGACCTGCTAGGCTAGAATAGCTACCGGCTCCTCTTCATAAGTCCAATCCTTGTCCAATTGGACTGAGCTGAAATCTAACACATGGTAAGGATCACCATGATATTTCTGGAGCATAGAGACATGGAACACCGGATGAACCTCTGATATACTAGGTGGTAGTGCAATCCTGTAGGCTACTTCGCCCACCCTTTCAAGAATTTTGAAGGGTCCTATATACATAGGGTTTAACTTGCCCTTCTTTCCAAACCTCATTACACCTTTCATAGGTAAAACCCGGAGCAATACTCTTTCTCCAACCATGAATACAATATCACGAACCTTATGGTCCTGCATAACCCTTTTTCCTACACTGAGCTGTGCGAAGTCGATCCTGAATAATTTTGACCTTATCCAAGGCATCCTGTACCAAATCGGTACCCAACAACCAAGCCTCTCCCGGTTCAAACCAGTCAACTAGCGAACGTCAATGCCTCCCATACAATGCTTCATACAGAGCCATATGAATGCTCGACTGATAGCTATTATTATAGGCAAACTCTGCAAGTGGCAACAATTGATCCCAAGAACCTCCAAAGTCTATAACACAAGCGCGAAGCATATCTTCCAATATCTGAATAGTGCAGTCTGTCTGTCTATCTGTGGATGACATGTTGTACTCAACTCAACTCGCGTGCCTAACTCACGATGTGCAACCCTCCAAAAGTGCGAAGTAAACTGTGTACATCAATCAGAATGATAGACACAGCAACACAGTGAAGGTGGACAATCTCACGATCGTAAATTTCAGCTAACCGCTATGAAGAATAGGTAACTTCCACTGGAATGAAATGTGCTGACTTAGTGAACCTTCCTCTAATGAACCAAACTGCGTCGAATTTCCTCTAAGTCTGTGGGAGCCCAACAACAAAATCCATAGCGATACGCTCCCACTTCCACTTAGGAATTTCTAACTTCTGAAGCAAACCACCAGGTCTTTGATGCTCGTACTTAACTTGCTGACAATTCAGACACCGAGCTTCATATACAACTATATCCTTCTTCAGTATCCTCCACCAATAATGTTGCAGTAAATCTTGATACATTTTGGCAGCACCTGCATGAATAGAATGCCTGGAACTGTGGGCCTCTTCTAGAATTATTTCACAAATCCCATCCACATTAGGCACACAAATACAACCCTGCATTCGAAGAACTCCATCTTCTCCCACTGGAACCTATTTGGCATCACTATACTGCAATGTGTCCTTAAGGACAAGTAAATGAGGATCTTCATATTGCGGCTCTCTGATGCGCTCATATAAAGAAGACTGAGCGACTGTGCAAGCTAGAACCCTACTAAGTTCTAAAATATGTAACCTCACGAACTAATTAGCCAAAGACTGTACATCTACCGCTAATAGTCTCTCACCCACCGGAATATTCGTAAGACTACCCATACTCACATCCTTTCTACTCAAAGCATTGGCTTTTCCGGGGTGATACAAAATAGTGATATCATAGTTCTTCAACAGCTCCAACCATCTTCTCTGCCTCAAATTGAGGTCCTTTTGTTTGAACATATATTGTATGCTACGATGATCAGTAAATACCTCACACGAGACACCGTAAAGCTAATACCTCCAAATCTTCAGTGCATGGACAATGGCTACCAATTCTAAGTCATGGACAAGATAATTCTTCTCATGAACCTTCAATTGCTGCGACGCATATGCAATCACCCTGCCATCTTGCATCAATACTGCACCAAGCCCAACGTGAGATGCATCACAATCTATCGTATAAGATCCTTAACATGTGGGTAATACCAATACTGGCTCCGTAGTCAAAGTAGTCTTGAGCTTCTGAAAGATCAACTCACACTCGTTTGACCATCCGAATGGAACACCTTTTTGGGTCAGTCTGGTCAATAGGCTTGCTATAGATGAATACTTCCCCCCCCACGAACCGACGATAATAACCTGCCAAACCTAGGAAACTCCAGATCTCTGTAACTGAAGTAGGTCTAGGCCATTTCTAAACAACATCAATCTTCTTAGGATCCACTTTTATACCTTCTACCGATACAACATGCCCAAAAAAGGAAACTGAGTCTAACAAAAATTCAAATTTTGAAAATTTGACATATAACTAATTATTCTTCAAAATCTGAAGCACACTACGAAGATGATGCTCATGCTCCTCTCGACTGCTGGAGTAAATCAAGATATCATCAATGAATACAACCACAAAAGAATCCAAATGGGGCTTGAACACCCGATTCATCAAATCCATAAATGTTGCTGGGGCATTTGTCAGCCCAAATGACATCACTAGGAATTCCTAATGCCCATACCTAGTCCGAAAAACGGTCTTAGGGACATCAGATGCCTAATCTTCAACTGATGGTAACCAGAACTCAAGTCGATATTTGAAAACACCTTGCTACCATGATGCTGATCAAATAAGTCATCAATTCTTGGTTGTGGATACTTGTTCTTGATAGTAGCCTTGTTCAACTATCGATAATCGATACACATTCGCATTGAACTATCTTTCTTCTTTACAAATAAAACTGGTGCACCCCAGGGCGAGACATATGGTCTAATAAATCACTTATCAAGCAAGTCTTGTAACCAATCCCTCAGTTCTTTCAGTTCCAGCGGGACCATACGATATGGTGGAATAGAAATGGGTTGAGTGCCTGGAGCCAAATCAATATAGAAGTAAATATATCTGTTGGGTGGCATCCCCGACAAATCTGCAGGAAATACTTGTGGAAATTTACAAATAGTTGGTACTGACTCCATAGAAGAAACATCCACGATGGGATCGCGAATTTAAGCCAAATAGGCTAGACACCACTTTTTGACCATACGCCGAACCTTCATATAAGAAATAACCTTACTGGTAGAATGACCAGGGTTTTTTTCCACTCTAATCAAGGTAACCCCGGCATGGCTAGGGTCACTATCTTGGCATGATAATCCAATATAGCACAATAAGGTGACAACCAATCCATACACAAGAGGACATCCAAATCTACCATATCGAGAAGTAGAAGATCCACACTAGTCTCAAGACTCCCAATAGTAACCACACACGAATGATAGACATGATCGAACATGATAGAATCTCCCACCAGAGTGGACACACACACAAGAGAACTTAGAGAATCACGAGGCATCACCAGATATGAAGAAAAATAAGAGGACACATAAGAATAAGTATATCCTAGATTAAATAGAACTAAAGCATCTATATGGAAAATGGGAACGATACCTGTAATCACGACATCGGATGACTCAGCCTCAGGCCTAGCTGGAAAACCATAAAATCGGGGCTGGACCCTACCACTATGAACTGCGTCCTTGGGACGACCTATAACTGGCTGGCCTCCACCTCTAATGGCCTGACCTCCACCTCTAATGGTCAGACCTCCACCTCTAGCTTCCTGACCCCTACCTTTAGCTGGTTGAGCAGGCGGTAAAGTAACCAGTGCTTGAATCATAGCACAAGAACCCTGCTGTTGCATATTGCCCTAAGAACTGGGGAAAAATCTAGAATGTGCCTCAGATCACCACAAGTATAACAGGACCTCGGCTGCTGTGAATGTTGACCTTTTAATTATCCCTGTCAACCTGAGTAACCACCTTGGAAACCCTAGATTGGAGGTGCACTAATAGGAGTCGGTGGTGCACTCTAGGATGCCTGGAGCGCTGAATGAAATGGTCTGGGAGGATGAAACCTACCAAAATTACCCCTGCCTCCAGATGAGGCACCACTGAAACCACCGAACTTTAGAGGCCTCTTATCAAACCCCTGCCTTCTTTCTTGTGCAAGAAACATCTAGATCCTTCTAGCAACATTAGAAGCCGCCTGAAAGGAAATCTCACTTCCGATCTCCTTGGCCATATGAAGCATGATAGGGTGAGTAACTCCTTCAATAAACCTCCTCACTCTCTCTCCCTCAGTAGGAAGTAAAAGGACAGCTTGGCCGGCTAGATCCACGAAAACGGGTCTCGTACTGAGCAATAATCATACTACCCTGCTGGAGATGCTCAAACTGTCAGCGGAAATCCTCGCTCAAAATGATAGGGAGGAACTTCTATAGAAATATCCATGAGAATTGCTCCTAAGTCAGTGTAGGCTACCCATATGGTTTGGTCAGCATATAATCTCTCTACCACCTCTTGGCGGAACCCGTCATCTGAAATATAGCAAAATTGACCGCATTGGTCTCAACTAAACCCATGTTCCGCAGCACCTCATGGCAGTGGTCAAGATAATCATGTGGGTCCTCAGAAGGTCTACCACTGAAGTGAAATGGAAAGAGCTTACTAAATGTATCCAGTCTCAATAAGGCCTCAGAAGACATGGCATGCCTATCACCGACATGTGCCGCAACAAATGGCTGAACTACCCCAACTGGTGGGGCTGCTGGAGCTTGATACTGGGGAGCCATCTACTCCGAAGTGAGAGTAGTGGGAGTTTGTTCTCCTCCCCTAGCATGTGTGATGGGTGGTGCCACTAGAAATGTAGCATTATGGGCCACACCCTCCATAAGACTCACAAAACAGACTAGAACGTCCTGAAGCACCGGAGAAGATATGAATGCTTCCGGGACCTGAACTGGTCCAACTGGTACAGTCTGAACTAGAATCTCCTCCTGAAGATCCACCTGAGGTTCTACAACATGTGCTGCTACCCGATATCTACCTCAGCCTCTATCCCTGGTCATAGTTTCCACCGGGGGCTCTGGTCCTTGTCCATCGGTAGATGTATTACGTGTTCTCACCATCTGCGAGAGAATAAAAATAGAATGATTCAATCATCGATTATAGAATAAAATCACACGGCAGAATAAGAAAGAAGTGATATTGTTCCTAAACTTCATAGCCTCTGAAAGATAAGTACATACATCTCCGTACTGATCCTTCAGACTCTACTAAGCTTGCTCGTGACTCATGAGACCTAAGTAACCTAGTGCTCTGATACCAACTGTCATGACCCGAAATTCCCACCATCGAGGTCGTGATGGCGCCTAACATTTCACTTGCTAGACAAGCCAACGTTAAAATAATCTTAACCATTTTTAAGAAATTTAAATTAAGCAGAGTCAATTACTAAAATAAAGTGCGGAAGACCACAACAACCGAATCATCAAAACACATCCCCGAATCTAGTGTCATAAGTGCACGAGCTACTAGGATAATACAAATAAAGGTCTAAATAAATGTCAAGCTATTTGAAAGATAGTGCAGTTATACCTCAAATCTCCTCTGGGTAGCTGAATCCGAGCACGTCTATGGTACGCCGCTGGGACCAACTCTAAAATATGCACAAGAAGTGCAGAGTGTAGTATGAGTACAACTGACCCTATGTACTCCGTAAGTGTCGAGCCTAACCTTGACGAAGTAGTGACTAGGCTATGACAAGAAACGTACATAAATAACATGTACAAGTATATACAAATACGAAGCAACAATAACACAATAAATATTAATTTATAAATTTGGGAGGGAACATGCGAAGGGAAATGACATAGAAATTTCAGCAGGAGGAGTGTCACGTAACGGCCAATTAATTCATCAACACTAAAATGAGCAACTGATAATATGAAAATGGCACGGCACCGCCCTTTGTGCTTTTACTCTCATTCCTCCCATAAACTAATAAATAAATAATAATAATTGGCATTGCATCACCCTTCGTTCTTTTACACTCCTTTGGCACGGCATCACCCTTCGTGCTTTTACACTCTTCTTTACCATGAAAATAATAATATAAATTCGGAAGAGTATTTAAATGCGGGGATATACACTCATCAATCAATTCAGTACCGGAGTACCGATTTCACCTTCCAAAATATTCAAAAATAATTAAATGAATAATTATTTCATGAATAATGATCAAATAATCAATAATAAACTCAAACAGGAATATCTTAATTAAATAGGCAATTATTCTCGATAAACAAATTCCACCCGCATGCTTTGACTCAACCACAACGCATAAGTACTCGTCACCTCACACATACGTTGTACCCGCACATGCAATCACGTAGCAAATAGACAAATAAGTCCTACTCCCTCAAGTCAAGGTTAACCATGACACTTACCTCGCTTTGTAACCAAATTCAAGAATCCAATAAACTTTTGTATCGCGAATTCGTATCTGCAATCCTAAAATCACGTCATAAACAATTCAATATACTCAATACAAATTGTAGGGATTAATTCCATATGAATTTACTAATTTTCAGGATTAAAATCCAAAATTCATTGCAAATATTAACAGTAGAGCCCACATATCGAATCTCAGAAGAACATACGAAATCCAAACACCCTTTTCGAGACGAGTCCATCCATACAAAAGTTATCAAATTCCGATGTCAAATGGACCTTCAAATCTTAATTTTTCCTTTCTTGGAACGTTTTACAAAATTTTCAATTTCTTCAATCTAAATCAAAAATAAATGATGAATATTGACATGAACTTATGAAATGTAATCACTTTCAGATATAAAAACTTTCCAAAAAATTATTCAGATTAGGCACACAAGTCGAGGAATGTTAAATAGTGTTGTTTGAGGTCTCAGAACATAGAAATAATTATTAAATTACAAAGATGACCTTTTGGGTCATCATAGTGCTTATACTGTTTTATGGCTTGTGGGGATGGTTAGTTCGGGATTTGGGATGGTTCGGGTTGAAATCAGAATACTTGGCTCCTTAAGGTTGGCTAAAAAGGCTAAGTTTGACTTCGGTCAATGTTTTGAGTAAACGACCTCGGAATCGGGATTTGACTATCCCAATAGGTTAGTATGATGATTTCAGATTTGGGCGTATGTTCAGATCGGGGTTTGGATAACCCGGAAGTGTTTCGGTGCCTAATAGTAAGAGTTGGTTTGTTGAAGGTTTTTGAAGTTCTTTAAATTTGGTTTGTGGTAGGTTTTAGTGTTATTGAGGTCCAAACAGAATTCTGAGACCGGGAATAGTTCTGTAGTGTCAGTTAAGACTTGCTTGCAAAATTTTTTGTCATTCCGAGTAATTTTAGTACGTTTTGGTGCATGGGGAGTAAATTGATTCAATTGGGTTGGGGTGTGATTCTTAGTTTTGATGTTGTTTTGATGTTCTGAGAGTTGGAGCGAGTGCATTTTATGATTCCAAACTTGTTGGTATGTTTGGACAGGGCCTCGGGGGTGCCGAATGTTGTTCGGACGATACGCGATTTGAGTTTGAATCAAAGAGAACTGCTGGTTGTACAAGTTCTGGTGTAACCGCACCTGTGATCCTTGGGCTGCAGGTGTGTTGGTTGCGTCGAAGAAGCGGATAGGGGATGTGTGGCAGTGGACCGCAGGTGCGAGTTTGAGAAGCGCAGAAGCAGATATCTCCGCGAGAGCGGCCCCTTGCCGCAGAAGCAAAATCTGTAGGTGCGGCTCTCCCCTCCGCAGAAGCAACCTTCGATGTCCTGAGGAACTCCGCAGAAGTGGCCTAAGTGCCGCAGATGCGGTACCACAAATGCGGCCAAGGCACCGCATGTGCAAAACATCGCTTAAGGCAGTGGGTGTTTTAAATCTGGGTTTGAGAATTTTTCCTCATTTCATACACTTCTTGTGGATTTTACTCAACCAATTGTGGTAAGTAATCCCTATCAAATGTGAGTTAAATACATAGTTTATGGGTAGATTATAACATGTAAATTAGTGCAAATCGTGGGGTTTAGGTGAAAACCTACGTTTTGATAAATAGGAGATTTAACCACGAAATGTGTTACGGAATCTAGCGAAAATCATATATTTGAGTTCATAATGTCATGGGTAACAATTTTGATTCGAGGCGCGATTCATCTTGTGGTATGGTTAGTTCGGGTTGAAATCAGAACACTTGGCTACTTAAGGTTGGTTAAAAAGGTTAAGTTTGACTTCGGTCAACATTTTGAGTAAACGACCTCGGAATTGGGATTTGATGGTCCCAATAGGTTCGTATAATGATTTCGGACTTGGGCGTATGATCGGATCGGGTTTTGGATAACCAGGGAGTGTTTCTACGCCTAATAGTGAGAGTTCATTCGTTGAAGGTTTTTGAAGTTCTTTAAATTTGGTTTGAGGTAGGTTTTGGTGTTATTGAGGTCCAAACAAAATTTTGAGACAAGTAATACTTCTGTAGTGTCATTTAAGACTTGCTCGCAAAATTTGGTGTTATTCTGAGTAGTTTAAGTACTTTTCGGCGCATTGGGAGTAAATTAAAGAACTTGAAGTTCAAATTTTGATTTAATTGGTTTGGGGTGTGATTCTTAGTTTTGATGTTGTTTTGGGTGTTCCGAGAGTTGGAGAGAGTCCATTTTATGATTCCAAACTTGTTGGCTTATTTGGACGGGTACTCGGGGACCCCGGATGCAGTTCGGACGATTCGCGGATTGAGTTTGAATCAAAGAGGGCGGCTGGTTGCACCAGTTCTAGTGTAACTGTACCTACGAGCCTTGGGCCGCATGTGCGAGCTCGCAGTTACGTTGGTTGCATCGCAAAAAGGGTACGGGACGTGTGGCAGTGAACCGCAGGTGCGAGACTTTGTGCGCACATGCAAACACGCTGGTGCGAGTTTGAGGAACAGAGAAGCGGATATCTCCGCAGGAGCGGCCCCCTTGCCGCAGAAGCGAAATTCGCAAGTGCGGCTTTCCCCTCCGCAGAAGCAACCTTCGCTGGCCTGAGGAACTTAGCAGAAGCGGCCCAAGCACCGTAGATGTGGTACCAAAAATGCGGCTAAGGCACCGCAAGTGAGAAACATCGCTGAAGGTAGTACGTGTTTTAAATCGGGGTTTGAGCATTTTTGCTTATTTCTTACGCTTTTTGGGGGGGATTTTGGAGCTAGTTAGAGAGGAGATTTTCATTAACTAATTGAGGAGAGTAATTCCTATCAAATGTGAGTTAAATACATAGTTTATGGGTAGATTATAACATGTACATTAGTGAAAATCATATATTTGTGTTCATAATGTCATAGGTAACAACTTTCTTCTAAAATCTCCGGAATCCGGGCAAGTGGGCCCGGGGGTGAATTTTAAGAATCATGTATTTGGGGTTGGGTAATCCCTTCAATAGTTGGAATACGAACTTTTGAACATGTATTGATTTATTATTAAACCATTTGACTAGTTTTGGATTGTTCAGCACTGAATTGAGGGTTTGAGCACCATCTTGGACCGGAAAGTAGGCTTTGAGATGAAGTAAGTCTCTTTTCTAACCTTGTAAGAAGGAATTTACCCCATAGCTAAATTAATTAATATGTACTCCTAATTGTGGGGGGATACATAAGAACATGGTGACAAGGGTCCGTACGTAGCTACTAATCATGCTATTGTCCAAGTAGTCTATGACCCATATCATGCTATACTTGAAATGTTTGCACCCTACTGGTTGGTCTAATTACTTGAGTCATTTTTGAAAATGTACAAAAGAATTGTGAATGGTTAAATTTCACTTCCTTGAAGTTGTGGATGGGATACTTGACTGTTATGGAGTATTTGTATTTCTTTAAAGTATTTGTTTTTGTGGAGCGGACCGAGCGCCTCGATAGCAGATAGATGCATCTATGGTTTAAGTCGTTCGATCCTCGGCAGTGCACAATTTAAATATTCATGTTGGATCGGGCCGTACGACCTCTGTATAAATTATGCATGATACATCTTTGGAATCATTTATAATTTATATTGCTTCATTGGCTTGAAATATAAATTGTTAAATGATGAAAATAAATTCAGGACTTAGTACTTTGAAAGGATTATTTATTATTTCATGTTATTGTGTTTTCAGTATCATTAACGAAATCCATGCTTATTTGTAAGTTTTGGCATATTATGTTTTTAGCCCATAGTAAGTGTCAAAGTCGACCCCTCGTCACTACTTCTTCGAGGTTAGACTGGATACTTACTAGGTACATGTTGTTTATGTACTCACGCTACACTTATGCACTTAATGTGAAGGATCTAAGGTAGGTGCATCTGGGTATCAGTCTGGCGCGCACGCTTGATTCCTATTACGAGACTACGCGGTGAGCTGCCTTTTGTGCCGTTCTGCAGCAACTATAGTCTTTCTTTTGTTATTGTTCTGTCTATTTCATTTCAGACAGTAGATTAGTAATCTTATGTATATTCTACTAGTAACCCATACACTTGTGATACTAGGTCTTGGCACACACTACTAGATTGGTGATTTTGGCTTTATTTCTACGATTATGATTGCATTTAGCTTCTTTCATGTTAAATATTATAAATCTTTTCTTTATCAAATATTTTAAATTAAGGAAAGTTAATTACTTGAAAATCTTATTAAAATGGTAAATCACTAGATTGGTTAAGGTTGGCTTGCCTAACAACGGTGTCGGGCGCCATCACGGCCTAAACATAGAATTGGGTCATGACAGTATAGCTCTGTTGTGTCATTTGGAAATGCATACAAAATTTGATGTCATTCCAAGATGATTTTATATGATTCGGCGCGAGTTATAGAATATGAAATTTCATAATTCCATTAAGTTCGATTTGAGGCGCGATTCATAGTTTTGATGTTTGATATGATTTTAGTCTTTGAGCAGGTTTGCATTATGTTATGGATCTTGTTGGTATGTTTGTACGGGGTAACGAGGGCCTCGTGTGTGTTTCATATCGCCTTCGATCCATTTCTTTATGCTTTAGAGTTGCTGGTTTCTGGTGTGGTTGTTGCTCTTCGCGATCGCGAAGTAGTTCTAGGTGGTCAACGTTTCTATTCATCGTTATCACGATCGTGTAGTACATTTTCTGGCAGTTGTTCTTTCTTCTTCGCGATCGCATCTGTAATTCCGAGATCGCGATGTGCAAATGTCTGAGCAGAATATAAAGTACTTTATTTCAAGGGATTTTGATATTTATCACTTTTTGAGTTAGAGAGTTCAGATTTGGGTGACATTGGAGAGTATTTTCACGTGTTGGTTTGGGGTATGTTTTCCCTATCTGGATTTGATTATAATTTATGATTCTATCTTTGTTTTTAACATTAAATTAGTGATTTGAATTGGAGGAAATGGGAATTTTGTTTAATGTAAAATGAGGATTTGAAGGCCGATTGATGTCGGAATTGAATAATTTTGGTATGACTGGACTCATATCAGAATGAGCGTTCAGATTTGGTAAATTTTCTCGGGTTCCGAGATGTGGGCCCGGGGTTTACTTTTTGAGTTTACTTTTTAGTTTTTATTAAAGATCGAAGCTTTATGATACATAATTGTTTTGTATGTTTTTTATTTATGACAAAATTATTTTGGATAGATTGAGCCGTCCAGAGATTTATTTCTCATGAGAAGGTCATTTTAAAGTATCGGTTTAGCTTATTTGAGGAAAGTATCTTTCTTAACATTGTGTGGGGGAACTACCCCTTAGGATTTGGGTTAAATTCTTCTATTCTTGTTATGTGAAAGCCATGTACGCAAGGTGACGAGTCGGTACACGACCTATATGTGGTATTCGATCGGTTTAGATTATCTAGACTCTTTCTTTGCCTTTTCGAATTGTCATAACACGTGATACCTCTCATTGTTAATCTAATCTTATCTGCTCTATTTGATGTTTTTCAAACTTCTTCTACCTCTTACTTGTTATATTGCTCTTATATGCTTTAATTGAAATTATTGCCTTCCTTAATGTCTTGTTACCTTTTCTTGTTGAGTATTCCCGTTCATTTTGTTATTGTTGAAATTCTCGTACACATTGTGGTTTAGCCATGGGCTATTTGTTGTGAAAATATTGAATTGTCCGTCCCTTCCATGACTTCGTGCTTATTTGCTACTTGCCTTAACTGTTGTACTTGTACATCTTAGTTGTCATGTGCTTCATTTGTCTTGTTGTCTGGTAAAAATTATTGTATTCCTCTAATTATTACGTGGTTCTTTTATTGTCGTGTACTCATACCCTATGATTGTAGAAACTCTTGTAAATTGATAATTGGATTGTTGTTGTTAATTTAAATTACTTGTGGATCGGGTTGCACGCCACAATGGGTGGAATATGGGAGGATTAAGATATTGATAAATGGCAATACGATGGGATCGGGTTGCACACCACAACGGGTGAAATAAGGGAGGATTATGTGATATGGAGAAATAAGGGAGGATTTGATATTTATATGGTGGGATCGGGTTGCACGCCGCAATAGATTTTATATGTTATTCTTGATATTGATATGGTGAAATAAGGGAGGATTGTGTTTGTACGGTGGGATCGGGTTGCGCGCCGCAACGGATTGAGTGTGTTGTATTCATTGTTGTATTGTGATAGCTTTCAGTATTTATCATATGAGATTCTGTGGAGTGATATTTTTCGATTAACTAATTTCGAGGATTGAGTTTTTTTTCATTAGCTTACTGCTTTGCCGGCATTTCCTGTTTTTCTTTCCTATTACTATTATTTTGGTGAATTGATTTTCACGATGAATTTACTACGCCGAGTCTTTATCACATGCTATATTGAGTTATTAGTAACACAACAGTTTTAAGTAAAAGTATTTTTGACATGCTTATCTTACGTGACTCTTAAGTTGGAACCTGACATTTCTTTCGGTACTTTACTATTCTTAATATTTTCCACATTTTACAATAGTTGATTTATGAAATTAAACTCCTTACCCTATCTGGTGTTTTCACTTTACTTAAAAATCATAATTATGTTTTATTTTAACAAATTCTATATTTAATTCGGTAACTTATCTAATGCTTCGTTTTATTTGAAATGTTATTTTCTTTACCCAAATAATTTCTAAAATAAACTTATTTCCTCATTCGATTCCCTACTTTATTCAAGATTGTTATTATGCATTATCGTATATGAATAAATCTCTCAAATATTTAATTTAGCAATTTTCACGTATATGATGTACATGATAGCGCATGGACTTTGCCGTGCGAAGGTTATTTGGTAAAATGGAGGCATGAGCTGCTAGACTTGTAAGATTTGGAAGTTGTGACTTATGATTTGAGACTTACGAGAAGTGGTACATCGGGTAGTTTTTGTTGAGAGTTGTGTGTTAGGAATGATTTGAATGATTGAGTTGTCATCGGTTCCCTTCACTTGAATTCATTCGTATTTCACTTGTGTCCTAATTATGTTGTTGCTTTATTACCAGGGTATTTAATGTTGCCATTTGTGCTCATATTATTTGCATTGTTGATTGTAAATTTTTGATCCTCATGCTATTGGTATTATATTGATGCTCTTTCCATTGTTAGCTTTAAGTTATATACTGCTCAAGTTTATATGTATGGTAGGTGTCTTGACCTAGCCTTGTCAGTACGCTACATGAGGAAATACATCTATATGCATACATGCCAAGTATGCATGTCAAATGTAAGGCATCAAAATAACAAACACATGTACTCACACTCTCAGAGTACTCAATCTCATTGTCTCACCATCAAGCACTCCATACACTCAATTACTCAGTACACTTAATCACTCAATCACTCGGTACATGCGCTCACTGCTAGTATGTCAAACTCTGGAGGAGCGGAACCTGCCTAAGCGCTAATATAAGCCAACATGGAATGTTGCGGCATACAGCCCGATCCCATAATAACTCAATAATGCCTATTGAGGCGTGCAACCCAATCATATAAACAACTGTTGCGACATGCATCTCGATCCCATAAATGTTACTCACAACTCGGCCCTCAGGCCCCAACTTAGTCATTAATCTCTCAAGTCTCTCGTGCTCACAAATCTCATGTCATTCAGCCCAAACAATGATAACATAGTGTAACAACAAATGATAACAGAGACTGAGATATGATATGCAAATAAATGAATATGACTGAGTATATAATTGCAATTTAAGCAACTAACTCATCAACAGAGATGACCTCAGTAGGTCCCAGAATAAGCATATAGCCTAAACATGATTCACAACTCAATTTCTCTAACACGTAAAAATTTCATGGATAGAAACAAGATTAGGTAATTAGGGATTGATACCCTCAGCGCCATGTTTAGAAGTGTTACTTACCTTGAACAAGCCGAATCCAATACCGAGCAAGACAAACAATACTCTAAAAATGCCATCCTTGCGCGTCCGACTTTTTTACGACCCGAAACCAGACAAAAACATCTCAAGAACATCACATAATGCCAAAGGAAATAAATCGAATTGATAAAGGTCAAATCTTTAATTAAAAGCCCAAAGTCAAACAAAAGTCATGTCACGATCCGCAATCGCACCCGTCGTGATGGAGCCTATCTCAATATTTGGCAAGCCGACATCATCAATAACTCACAATATTTTTTAAATACGAAAAACATCATAATTAAGTTTAAGATAAAATCCCACAATTACTAGGTAATACATATTCCCAAAACCTGATGTAATGGGGTACATGATCATCTATACATCACAAGTCTGGAAAACACAATCTATAATAGTCTAAGAGAAAATACAGTAAACAAGGTGAAATGACCCAAAAGGTCATAGTTAAATTTATAATTATTTCTATGTTCTAAGGCCTCAAATAACAATATTCATTATTCCTCGACTTGCGTGCATAGTCTGTATAATTTTTCGAAAAGTTTTCATATGAAAAATTGATTAAAATATAAAATAGAGCCTTAAAACTCAACTGAGTTAATTTTGGTCAACATTTTGAGCAAACAGACCCGGATTAGTGTTTTGATAGTTTCGGTAGGTCCATTTCATGATTTGGGACTTGGGCGTATCCCCGAAATTTAATTTGGAGGTCCCTAGCTCAAGTTATGACCATTTAACGAAAACTAGTAATTTAAAGGCTAAAGATTTCCAAAAAGTTTGACCACGGATTTGACTTTTGGATATCGGGGTCGGAATCCGATTCCAAAAATTTGAATAGCTCTGTTATGTTATTTATGACTTATGTGCCAAATTTGAAGTCATTCCGGATTAATTTAGCAGAAGCTGCCTGGCTCGCAAATGCGCCAACATTTCTGCAGTAGCCGGGGTGGCAGGTGCGACCTCTTGGCCGCATCTGCGAAGGTGCTGGGCAGAACCCTTTAAGTTCGGGGTTTCACTATTTTTCTCCATTTTCGGATTTTGGAGCTTGGTTTGGGCGTTTTTTGGGAGAAATGTTTCCACACAATTTTGGGTAAGTGTTCTTGACCCCCTTGTGATTATATTCCATGAATTAATCCTCGTTTTCGGCGTTAGATTATTGATTTTTCTAGCGAATAGGAGCAATTTTCTACAATTTCATAAAATTAATTTTTGGAGATTTGAACACCGATTCGGAGTCGGATTTGAGGAAACTTAGTATGGTTGAACTTGTAATTGGATGGATTGTCGGATATTTTGTGAGTTTCGTCGGATTTCGGGACATGGTCCCCACTGATGATTATTGAGATGAATTTTGGACTTTAATCTGTAAAATTTGTAATTTCATACGTAATTAATTCCTACAATTTGTATTGAATATATTGAATTGTTTATGACTAGAGTTGAGGATTATAGACACGAATTCGGGAGGTAAAGGTTTATTGAATTCTTGAATTTGGTTGCAAAGCGAGGTAAGTGTATTGATAAACGTTGACTTGAGGGAGTATGACTTATTTGTTTATTTGCTACATGATTTATTGTGCGGGTACAATGTATATGTGACGTTACGAGTACTTATGTGTTGTGGTTGAGTCAAAGTAGGCGAGTGGAATTTGTTTATTGTGAATAATTGTCTATTTAATTAAGATATTCCCGGTTAAGTTTATTATTGATTATTTGATCATTATTCGTGAAATTATTATACATTTAATTATCGTTGAATATTTTGGAAGGTAAAGTCGGTATTTTGGTATTAAATTGATTGACGAGTGTATATCCCCGCATTTAAATACTCTTCCAATTTTATATTATTATTTTCATGGTAAGGAAGAGTGTAAAAGCACGAAGGGTGTTGCCGTGCTATTTGTGAGTGTAAAAGCACGAAGGTTGTTGCCGTGCTATTTGTGATTGAAAAGAACAAAAGGTGTTGCCGTGTCAAATGAGAGTAAAAGAACGAAGGGTGGTGTCGTGCCATTTTCATATTATTATTTGCTCATTTTATTGTTGATAAATTAATTGGTTGCAAAGTGACACTTCTCCTGCTGAAATTATTATATCCTTCCCCTTCGCATATTCCCTTCCAATTTAGAAATTTTTATTTATTGTATTATTGTTACTTTGTATTTTTATGTACTTGTACAAGTTGATTACATACGTGTCTTGTCATAGCCTCGTCACTACTTCGTCGAGGTTAGGCTCGACACTTACCAGTACATGGGGTCGGTAGTACTGATACTGCACTTTGCACTTCTTGTGCAGATTTAGGAGTTGGTCCCAGCGGCGTACATTAGATTTGCCCGGATACAGCTATCAGTGGAGACTTGAGGTATAACTGCACATTGTTCGCAATTCTGAAGTCCCCTTCTATTTTATCTCAGTTGTGTATTATCTTTCAAACAACTTGAACTTTATTCAGACTTTTATTTGTATTATCCTAGTAGCTCGTGCACTTGTTACACCAGATTCGGGGATGTATTTTGATAATTCGGTATTTATGGTCTTCCGCACTTTATCTTAGTAATTGATTTCTATTTCATTAAATTTTCTTAAAAATAGTTAAGATTATTTTAACATTGGCTTGCCTAGCAAGTGAAATGTTAGGCGCCATCACGATCTTAAAGGTGGGAAACTTTTGGTCATGACAGTTGGTATTAAAAACACTAGGTTACATAGGTCTCACGAGTCACGGGGCAAGCTTAGTAGAGTCTGAAGGATCGGTACGGAGACGTCTGTACTGATCTTTCAAAGACTATGAAATTTAGGAACAATATCCCTTATTTCATATTCTATCGTGCGATTTTATTCTATGATTGACGATTGAACCATTCTATTCTTATTCTCTCGCAAATGGTGAGAACACGTAATACATCAACCGATGGATAGGGACGAGAGCCGCCAGTGGAAACTATGACCAGGGGTAGAGGTCTAGGACGAAGTCGTGCTAGGGGCCTAGGAAGAGGCAGAGGTAGAGCTCAGTCTAGAGCTAGAGCAACATCACCTGTTGTAGAACCTCAGATGGATCTTCAAGAGGAGGTTCCCATTCAGACTGTTCCTGTTAGACCGGTTCAGGTCCCAAAAGGATTTATAGATACTCTAGTGCTTGAGGACGCTTTAGTCCGTTTGGTGAGTCTTATGGAGGGCGTGGCCCAGAATGGTACCTTTCCAGTGGCACCAGCCGTATTACAGGCTGGGGGAGGAGCACAGACTCCCACTGCCCTAACTCTGGAGAGGATGGCTCTACAGTATCAGGCTCCAGCAGCCTTACCAGTTGGGGTAATTCAGCAAGTTGTTGCGGCACAAGCCGGTAATAGGCCTGCCATGTCTTCTGAGTCCTTATTGAGACTGGATAAGTTTACTAAGCTCTTTCCAGTTCACTTTAGTGGTACACCTTCTGAGGACCAATAGGATTATCTTGACCGTTGTCCAATGTGGATGTTCCTTCTATGGACTCAGTACCAGTTATTCATGAATTTAAAGAAGTATTTCCTGCAGAGTTGCCGGAAATGCCACCCGACAGAGATATTGACTTATGTATAGATTTATCTCCAGGCACTTAGCCTATTTCTATCCCATCATATTGTATGGCCCCGCCAGAGTTGAAAGAACTGAAGGATCAGTTACAAGACTTGCTTGATAAGGGATTATTATACCTAGTGTCTCGCCCTAGGGTGCATCAGTTGTTTTTGTAAAGAAGAAAGATAGTTCAGTGCGAATGTGTATCGATTATCGGCAGTTGAACAAGGCTACTATCAAGAACAAGTATCCATAACCAAGAATTGATGACTTATTTGATCAGCTTCAGGTTGCCAAGGTGTTTTCAAATATCGACTTGAGGTCTGGTTACCATCAGTTGAAGATTAGGCATCTAATGTCCCTAAGACCGTTTTTCGGACTAGGTATAGGCGTTAGGAATTCCTAGTGATGTCATTTGGGCTGACAAATGCCCCAGCAGCATTTATGGATTTGATGAATCGGGTGTTCAAGCCCTATTTGGATTCTTTTGTGGTTGTATTCATTGATGATATCTTGATTTACTCCAGCAGTCGAGAGGAGCATGAGCATCATCTTCGTAGTGTGCTTCAGATTTTGAAGAATAATTAGTTATATGCCAAATGTTCAAAATGTGAATTTTGGTTAGACTCAGTTGCCTTTTGGGGGCATGTTGTATCGGCAGAAGGCATCAAAGTGGATCCTAAGATGATTGAGGCTGTTCAAAATTGGACTAGACCTACTTCAATTACAGAGATCCGGAGTTTCTTGGGTTTGGCAGGTTATTATCGTCGGTTCGTGGAGGGGTTTTCATCTATAGCAAGCCCATTGACTAGACTGACCCAACAAGGTGTCCCATTCAGATGGTTAGACCAGTGTAAGTTGAGCTTTCAGAAGCTCAAGACTACTTTGACTACGGCGCCAATATTGGTATTACCCACTGGTTCAGGATCTTATATGGTATATTGTGATGCATCTTGCATTGGGCTTGGTGCAGTATTGATGCAAGATAGTAGGGTGGTTGCATATGCGTCGCGGCAGTTGAAAGTTCATGAGAAGAATTATCATGTTCATGACTTAGAATTGGTAGCCATTGTCCATGCTTTGAAGATTTGGATACATTACCTTTACGGTGTCTCCTCTGAGGTATTTACTGATCATCGTAGCCTACAGTATCTGTTCAGGCAAAAATATCTCAATTTGAGGCAAAGAAGATGGTTGGAGATGTTGAACAATTATGATATCACTATTTTGTATCACCCCGGAAAGGCCAATGTGGTGGTTGATGCTTTGAGTAGAAAGGCTGTGACTATGGGCAGTCTTTCATATATTTCGGTTAGTGAGAGAGCGTTAGCTGTAGATGTTCAGACATTGGCTAATCAGTTCATGAGGGTAGATGTTTCGGAATCCAGTCAGGTTCTAACTTGCACAGTCGCTCAGTCTTCTTTATATGAGCGCATTAGAGAGCAGCAGTATTATGATCCTCATTTACTTGTCCTAGAGGACACGGTGCAACACGGTGATGCCAAATAGGTTGCTGTGGAGGAAGATGGAGTTCTGTGAATGCAAGGTCGTATTTGTGTCCCTAATGTGGATGGGCTTCGTGAATTAATTCTGGAAGAGACCTACAGTTCCAGGTATTCCATTCATCCAGATGCCGCCAAAATATATCAAGATTTACGACAACATTATTGGTGGAGGAGAATGAAGAAGGATATTATTGCATATGTAGCTCGGTGTCATAATTGTCAACAAGTCAAGTACGAGCATCAGAAACTTGGTGGTTTGCTTCATAAGTTAGAAATTCCTGAGTGGAAGTGGGAGCGTATCACTATGGATTTTGTTGTTGGACTTTCACGGATTCAGAGAAAATTCGACGTAGTTTGGGTCATTGTGGACAGGTTGACCAAGTCAGCACATTTCATTCCAGTGGCAGTTACCTATTCTTCTGAGCGGTTAGCTGAAATTTACATTCGTGAGATTGTCCGCCTTCATGGTGTGCCCGTGCCTATCATTTATGATCGAGGTACTCAGTTCACTACGCATTTCTAGAGTGCTGCACTGCGTGAGTTAGGCATGCGGGTTGAGTTGAGTACAACATTTCATCCACAGACAAACAGACAGCTAGAGCGGACTATTCAGATATTGGAAGATATGTTTCGCACTTGTGTTATAGACTTTGAAGGTTCTTGGAATCAGTTCTTGCTACTTGCGGAGTTTTCTTATAATAAAAGCTACTAGTCGAGCATTCAGATGGCTCCATATGAGGCATTATATGGAAGGTGATGTCGTTCGCCAGTTGGCTGGTTTGAACCGGGAGAGGCTTGTTGTTGGGCACCGATTTGGTACAGGATGCCTTGGATAAGGTCAAAATTATTCAGGATCGACTTCGCACAGCTCAGTCTAGGCAAAAGAGTTATGCCTACTATAAGGTTCGTGATATTGCATTCATGGTTGGAGAAAGACTATTGCTCCGGATTTCACCTGTGAAAGGTGTAATGAGGTTTGGAAAGAAGGGCAAGTTGGGCCCTTGGTATATTGGACCCTTTGAAGTTCTTGAAAGGGTGGGTGAAGTAGCCTACATTCTTGCACTACCACCTAGTTTATCAGTGGTTCATCTGGTGTTCCATGTGTATATGTTCCAGACATATCATGGTGATCCGTCCCATGTGTTAGATTTCAACTCATGAGCCGGTAGCTATTCTAGTCCGGCAGGTCTTACAGTTGAGGTCTAAGAGTTATCCTTCAACTCGTGTATAATGGAGAGCTCAGCCGGTAGAAGGATCTAACAAGGAGTCCGAGTCGGACATGCAGAGTAAATATTCACACCTTTTCACCAGTTCAGGTACTTCTCTAATTCCGTTCGAGGACGAACGTTTGTTTCAGAGGTGGAGAATGTGATCACCCAGAAGTTCATCTTTAAATTTATTAATTTTTTCTATGTTCCGAGACCTCAAAAAGCACTATTCATCATTCCTCGACTTGCGTAGTACCGGGGGCCTCGGGTGAGTTTCGGGGTAGTTTTGAGTGAGTACGAGATTTTCGGCACTCTACTATTATTTTGGGGGTCATTGGAAGTGCAGACCGCATATTTTGGGAATGTTGAGGCAAAAGGGAAGCGCGGACCTCAGTGGAATTGTGTGAACCGCACAATTTTGTGTGCGGCCGCACTTCAGTACACAGAGGAGTGTGCGGGCCGTACAATTTTGTGTGCGGCGGCACTTAGGAACTCTCATATTCGATGGTCCAATTTCGAAAGATTATATCTTTTGATCCACAAAGAATTGTAAGACGATTCAAAAACAAAAGTTGTAGGCCTTCGTGTCTAGTTTCCACAAAGGTACAGAAGTATTCATTTGGACGTCTATAGAGAATGTTATGGCCAAAATACTAAAGTCTGGCAGTGCAGTAACCAAGAGAGTGCGACCACACAATTTTTGTGCGACCACAAGAACTGGGATGTGCGGCCGCACTTGGAATTGTGAGGCCGCACTTGGAATTATGAAGAACGCACATGGCAAGTTTGAAGAATCTACTATATAACTGAAGCTTAGGTTCTTATTTCATCTTTGGACCTTGTGAGCTCGGTTTAAGAAGATATTTCGTGGGTCTTTCAAGAAATTCATCGTGGTAAGTGATTCTAACTCGGATTTGGTTAATATAAATGAATATAGCACTGATTTTATCATTTAATTAGTACTTTGAGATGGAAATTTGGAAAGGAATTGTAGAAACTTCATAAACCACAAATTGAGGATTTGAAGGTCGAGTTGTGATCGGAATTGTCTAATTTTGGTATGGTTGGACTCGTGAGTGAATGTGTGTTCATATTTTTGTGACCTTTACCTAATTCCAAGACGTTGGGCCGAGGAGACGTTTTGGGGTGATTTTCTAATTTCTTGTTTAAGCTTTGATTTCATTAGCTAGATTAGTTCTTGTAGCTCTATTTATGTTATGTAATTGAATTGGACTAGATTTGGGCCACTCGGATCCGGATATTCGTGGGAAAGGCATTGTGACTGATTGATTGAGCTTGGTTCGAGGTAAGTGACTTGCCTAACCTTGTGTGAGGGAACTCCCCTTAGAATTTGTTACTGTTTTTGATACATGACCGTCGTGTACGTGAGGTGACGAGTGCGTACATGGGCTATTGTTGCAAAGCTCCATTTTCATTAAGTAAAATACATGTCTTCCTTTAACTGAGCTACACTAGTATATGAATTTATCCTTTTTAGTCTAGAACAACATGTCTACGTGTCTTAATTGATTATGTGAAATTTGTGCAGCATGCTTAGTGATTTCAATGTTTTTTCCTTGACTGGTACTTAGTCTAAATCATAAGATTTCGTGATGTAGTTCTATTTCTATTGTTTGTGCTGCATATTTACTTTGGGACTAAGGAACGGTATTCCGGTAGATCCCCCTGCTCTACATATTTACTTTGGGACTACGGAACGGTATTCTGGTAGATCCCCCTGCTCTACATATTTACTTTGGGACTACGAAACGGTATTCTGGTAGATTCCCCTGCTCTGCGTATTTACTTTTGGACTATAGAACGGTATTTCGGTAGATCCCCCTGCTCTGCATATTTACTTTGGGACTACGGAACGGTATTCCGGTAGATCCCCTGTTGTATTTCTATGTACTGAGTTGTTGACTTGCTATGATTTCATTCTTGTTAAATTTCAGTACTTATGTTTACTATAATATTTCATTATTTCTTAGTTTATTATATATATATACCAGTAGGGCCCTGACCTGATCTTGTCACTACTCGACCGAGGTTATGCTTGGCATTTACTGGGTACCGATTGTGGTGCACTCATGCTACTCTTTTGCACATGTTTTTCGTGTGCAGATCTAGGTACTCCTTATCAGTCGTACTATCAGTAAGTCGGGATAGCTTTGGAGACTTCAAGGTATATATGCCTCATTCGCAAACCTCAAAGTCCCCTTCTACTCTTCCCCTTGTCCATTATCTTCGGTATTTTCTTTTGATAGACTCGGATGTATAGAGACACTAGAGTTTCCTTCTGTAGTTTGTGATTCACGATGTTCCAGGTTTTGGGAATGCTATGTAGTATACTACGGAGTTGGTTATTGTACATGCCAAGCGGCATCGTATTCAGTTATGGTGTTATTGCTACTGTTAGTTGTTGAATTTATGTTTTTATCTCATTATTATGCAAATGTTAGGCTTACCGAGTCACAGAGACTAGGTGGCATCACGACGTCACACAGAGGTAAAATTGGGTTGTGAAAGTTGGTATCAGAGCTCTAGGTTCATAAGTGTCGTGAGTCACAAGAAGGTTTATTAGAGTTTCGTGGATCAGTACGGAAACGTCTGTACTTATCCTTGGGAGGCTATGAAACTGTTAGAAAAATTTCACTACTTTGATTCCTTGTCGTACGAAAATTGTTTACTTCAAAATAATTCTAAACTTCTGTATTCCATTTTCTCACACATGGGGAGGACAGGTACAAGCGGATCTGATGACCAGGCACCCGCGCCCCCTGTTAGAGCCGCGAGAGGCTAGGGCCGGGGTAGAGGCCGAGGATGTCAACGTGGTGCAGCCAGAGCACCTGCACGAGCTTCTACAGAGGAGCCCCAGTAGTTCCAATTGGAGGGCAGATACCTGAGGTACCTGTTTCTGCTCCAGCCTTCCAGGAGACTTTAGCCCAATTTCTGAGCATGTTCATCACCTTAGCTCAGGCTGGATTGATTCCACTTGCTTCTACCATATCTTAGGCCGGGGGAGGAGCATAGACTACCATCACCGGTACTACAGAGCAGCGGGTTCAGGTCGACCAGGTTCCAGAGATTGTACCAATGCAGCTGGTAGCTCCAGCTCAGCCCGAAGTTAGGGAAACATTTTAGAGGTGGAGCAGCTCACACTTGAGAGGTACTAGAAGTACCACCCACCTACCTGTAGTGGATTGGCTACAGATGATGCTTAAGGTTTTCTGGAGGAGTGACATCGTATTCTCTGTACTATTGGCTTAGTGGAGACGAGCGGTGTTTCTTTTACTACATTCTAGCTTAGAGGAGCAGCCTATCAGTGGTGGCGTGCTTATGAGTTGAGTAGTCTGGATGAGGCAGTTTTACTTACATGGACTCAGTTCTCAAACATGTTTTTGAGAGAGTATGTCCCTCAGAGCCTCAGGGACTCATGGCGCGCAGAGTTTGAGCAACTGCGTCAAGTTACTATGACTGTGTCAAAGTATGCAGTCCATTTCAACGACTTGGCCCGACATGCACCGGCCTTAGTTGCCACAGTCCGAGAGAGGGTTCAATGGTTTATTGAGCGACTCCACCTTATCATCCAGAGTAGTATGGCCAGGGAGTTGGAGATGGATATTTCTTATCAACAGGTTGAGAGTATAGCGAGGAGATTTGAGGGCATGTTTCCTCGGGATATAGAGGAGAGGGAGGCCAAGAAGTCTCGAGCGATTGGTTGTTATTCTAGAACTCGTGCCCCAACAGCTCGCCATGGTAGGGGTTATGTGAGTCGCCTTGTTCATTCAGCTCTTCTAGCCGCGAACGATGTTCCAGCTCGTTCTAGACCCCAGGAGCCTTATTATGCACCGCCAGTATCTAGTGTACCTCCTGCATAGGGTGTTCCTAGCGGCCAGTCCAGTAGAACTAGCCCGAGCCAGTTACAGCAGCCACACCCTCCTAGACCTTGTTTTGAGTGTGGGGAAACTCGCCATATGGTGAGGGATTACCCCAGAGTTAGGAGGGGTGCACCCCATAGACTTATCAGCCACAACGTGCTCCACCGAGTACTCAGGCTATGATTTCAGCACCAGCTGCCACCCCACCTGCTCAGCCAGCTCGAGGTGGAGGTCGGGGAGGTAGAGGTCGCCCTAGATGGGGAGGTTAGGCCAGATATTATTCCCTTCCTACTCGCAGAGAGGCAATTGCTTCTGATTCTATCATTACAGGTATTGTTTCGGTCCATCACAGAGATGAGTCGGTATTATTTGACGCATGCTCTACATATTCTTATGTGTCCTCTTATTTTTCACCGTATTTGGGCGTATCTCGAGATTCTTTGAGATCCCCTATTTATGTGTCTACTCATGTGGGAGATTCTCTTGTTGTGGACCGCGTGTATCGGTCGTGTTTGATTGCTCTTAGTGGTTTTGAGACCAGAGACGATTTATTATTGCTCTGCATGGTGGACTTTGATATTATTTTGGGACATGGACTGGTTGTCGCCCCATTATTCTATTCTTGAATGTCATGCTAAGACCGTGACACTAGATATGCCAGGTTTTCTGCGATTAGAGTGGAGATGTACCTTAGAGTATACTCCCAATATAGTTATTTCATTTCTTAAAGCTCAACGAATGGTTGAGAAGGGGTGTAATGTGTATCTAACTTATGTGAGAGATGTCAGTATTGATACCCCTACGGCTTAGTCAGTTCCAGTAGTGAGGGACTTTCCAAATGTGTTTCCAGCTGATCTTTCGGGCAGCTCGCCCGACAGAGATATTGATTTTGGCATTGATTTGTTGCCGGACACTCAGCCATCTCTATTCTTCCATACCGTATGGCTCCTCTTGAGTTGAAGGAGTTGAAGGAGTAGTTACAGGAGTTGCTAGATAAGGTCTTCATTTAGCCTAGTGTGTCACCTTGGGGTGCTCCTGTCTTATTTGTGAAGAAGAAGGATGATTCATTGCCTCGTATTAATGACTTATTTGATCAGTTACAGGGTGCCAAAGTATTTTCCAAGATTGACTTACGTTCAGGATATCATGAATTGAAGATTCGAGAGCCAGATATCCCGAAGTCTGCTTTTAGGACCAAATATGGTCACTATGAGTTTCTTGTTATGTCTTTTGGGCTGACCAATGCCCCAGTAGATTTTATGCACTTGATGCAAAGTGTGTTCTAGCCTTATCTTGACTCATTCGTCATTGTGTTTATTGACAACATTCTGGTGTACTCCCGGAGTCGGGAGGATCATGAGCAGCACCTGAGGACTATGCTTCAGACCTTGAGAGAAAAGGAGTTATATGTGAAATTTTCAAAGTGTGAGTTTTGGCAAGACTCAGTGGCATTCTTGGGTCATATAGTATCGAGTGATGGGATCCAGGTAGATTCGAAGATGATTGAAGCAGTGCAAAGTTGGCCCAGACTGTCCTCAGCTACGGAGATCCGGAGTTTTCTTGGTTTGGCTGGGTATTACCGCCGATTTGTAGATGGTTTCTCATCTATTGCAGCACCTATAACTAGGCCGACCCATAAGGGTGCTCCGTTCATGTGGACAGAGGAATGTGAGGAGAGCTTTCACAAGCTCAAGATAGCTTTGACTACAGCCCTAATATTGGTATTGCCTATAGGTTCGGGGTCTTATACTGTATATTGTGATGCATCACGAATTGGTCTTGGTGCGGTGTTGATGCAGGACAGTAGGGTGATTGCTTACTCTTCCAGATAGCTGAAGGTGCACGAATAGAACTATTCTGTCCATGACCTTGAGTTAGCAGCTATTATTCATGCCTTGAAGATTTGGCGGCATTATTTGTACGGTGTTCCTTGTGAGATTTACATTGATCACCGGAGTTTGCAGCATTTGTTAAAGCAGAAAGATCTTAATTTGTGTCAAAGGAAGTGGTTGGAACTACTTAAGGATTATGATATCACCATTTTGTACCATCCTGGGAAGGCCAATATGGTGGCCGATGTTTTGAGTCGCCGGGCAGAGAGTTGGGGGAGTTTAGCATATCTACCAGCAGCAGAGAGGCCATTGGCGTTAGATGTTCAGACCTTAGCCAGCCAGTTTGTGATATTGGATATTTCTGAGCCGAGTCCAGTATTAGCTTGTGTGGTCTCTCGATGTTCTCTTTATGATCGTATTAGGGAGCATCAGTATGATGACCCCCATCTTCTTTTCCTTAAGGAAACGGTCCAGCACGATGATGCCAAAGAGGTCACAATTGGAGATGATAGTGCATTGAGGATGCAGAGCAGGTTATGTGTTCCCAATGTAGATAGTTTGCGTGAGTTGATTCTCTAGGAGGCTCACAGTTCGCGGTATTCTATTAATCCAGGTGTGGGGACCAGTTATCAACAGTATTCTTGCTTGATTGACTATCTGCTAGAGGCGAGATAGAGTTGCATCCTTGGTCACTGTTCGATTTGTCCTTTCCTTTCATATTGTTGTTCTACTTCAGAAATTGTATTTATTGTTCAGTTTCAGACTTGTATTCCATTGTAGAAGCTCCTGACACTTACCAGTTTCTGGGGATTTACCTTGTATTAGCAGTTTTATTATACTGAGACCTCAGACTTATGCTACTTCTATTAATTTCATTATTTTTTTGCCTTCGTTATCAGGTTTCGACATGCTAGAGGTAGGGATTTTGGATCATGACAAGCTGGTATAAGAGCTTTAGGTTCATAGGTTCTACGAGTTATGTGCAAATATCTTGTAGTATCTTGTGGATCGGTATGATGACGTCCATAACTATCTTTGAGGGGCTATAGGGCATTTAGGATAAACTTCACATCTTTCTTTCCTTATCGTGCAACATTGATTCAGCTTCAAGCATATCTCGTTAAATTTCTTCCACTCACTCGTATGTTATCTGACAGCTCGGTATCAGCAGTTCATCGATGACTCGTAGTTCCATGGATGAAGTATGAGAGGTTTTTTGTGTGTTTTGGTGATGGGATAGTCTAGAGGACTTGAGGACGGGTTTTGACCGCAACCTAGGCATGGTGTTCAGTTATGTGCGTATGTGCTTTTGGATTTCTATGTCCAATGGTGTCCCTATGAGTGGGACCGGTGGCTCGATGAGTGGTTGGATGGCTATATGATCAGTAGGATGTGACTGCGGGATATGTTTAGATGGTTGAATGTGATGAGAATGTTTGCTTGAGATGTGAAAAGGACTATTGGGTGCTCGATTTATGTGAATGTGTTATACGGTCTGGAGTTATGAGGTTTTTGGGGGATTCTTTCATGTTATTTCATTTGTGGAATGAAGTAGATTCTTATGTCTTGTTGATGAGTTCAAACTCAGGAAGGTTAAGTGATTGCGTAGTAGTTGTGGCTGTGAAAGGGTATAGAGAGATGTTAGTTTGAGGCTAAGCAGGTAGGTTATCAGATGTGGGGTAATCTACGGATGTGTGATCCTTATGATGTTGTGTGGAGGGATTCCTTTCTACTAGTGGGTTATAGATGTTGCGATTTGAATTTGGATTGGTTGAGAAAATTGATCTGACTTTCACGACGATGAATGCAAGCTTAGCAAATGATTTGATGTATTATATGGTTTGTGTTGCATGTGTTTATGAAGGATTTAGTTGAATCCCATTACGGGATTTTAGCAGTAATAGAGTATGGGCATTGTGAGTTATCATATGTTTATTCTATGGCTTTGAGCTAAGTGGGGGAGTCTACCATCGGCAGTTTGATTGAATGGTTATGTGTTGTATTGGTTTCGATCTGAGGCATACTTGTGGATCGGTTATGACTTGCAGAGGCTGGTTTTGAGGATGGCATAAGCAAGGAAATTTCTTGATGCATGATGTGTTATACCTTATGGATATATGGAAGTCTTGGAATGATTTGGGTTTGTTATGCATGATGGATGTAATGTACTAAGAAAAAGGATTCACTCGGTTTCTTAGAGGTGTTGATTACTAATTTGGGGCATTGGTGTGCTAATATAACACATGTCGTTCGGCTCATTTTGGCGGTGTATATGATATCTAAATAGAGTGGATGACTCCCGAGAAGGTTCTAATGGGTTCAAGATTCATATGTGGTATTTGAATAAATTTTGAATTTGTAAATAGCCAAGATCTAATATTAGCATCGGATGGTGTCGGGACTCGCAGTATTTTTGTATCACTATAGATTCTACATTTCAGTATTTGAAAGGTAAAGGGAACAACTTTATGTTCACGGAAGGTCTCTTCAGTGTGGGTGTGTCGGTTGTGGAACTTTTGGGGTGCTTAAGAGGGAATACAATAGCTTATGGGCCTTAGGGCGGTGTGGTTTTATTTTAGGACCTCTTGTAGTGCGTTTTGGGTAAGGATCGTGGTATTCTGGCAAGGAGAAGTGTCAACTTGAAGGCAATTCGAAAGGAACTCGGAGAAATAGGACATCTTAGTAGTAGGTTGGGTCAGCATGGTAACGGATATGATCGACTCTTTGGGAACTTATGATGTAGTGAGTCTCTACAGGTGTTTTGTGTCAATACTCTTGGGTTTTAGTGACCAGCGTGACGTGGTTGAGTTAGAGGGGTTCAGTTCTAAATACTTGGTTATGTGCAAATGGGTTTCATAGAGTTCTCGATGATTCCTACCACGGGTTAGGATGGATATTTTCTACCAACATGAGGAGTATGTTGTGTACTATGATTTTCTCCTGGATGGGATCAAGCAGAAGATTTCTAGCTAAATGAGTATCTATTCGGCATGTGACTCAAGATCGATAGTGAGCTTTTACGGGTTTTTATATGATGGCCTGATAGAGGCGGTGCATGGTGAGATTGGATTTACATGTGCAAGTATACGGTTCAATTTCAAAAGGAAGGTCATGAATTCTTAGACAGCATGGACGGTTTCAGAAGATTAGATTAATGTTATTGCTACTTGGTATTGTCTGAGAAGGATGCGCATTTCAGAAGGCGTACTGTGTTTTGACTTTCGGATGCTTCACTGATTGTGGTACTCGCTGGTTGATCGATTGTTGATGTTCATATTTTTCCATGTGCCATGGAAGAATTATAGAAGTATTTCTCGTGAGATGATTATGTATGAGAGATGTGCTAGTCATTAGAGTGGTGGAGTTGGGATCAACTATGGTGATTCATGTGTTTTATGGATTTAGAGATTGGGAGTTCTTAGAAGCAGATTGTTTCGGGTTTGCGGACTGTGAAGATGTGGCCAAAGTTATCTAGATGGTAGTACGTGCTATGGTTAGGTCATTGTGGACTTTTATTTTGGGGGGGGGGCATTGTCACGACCCAAACTAACCCCTGTCGTGATGGCGCCTATCGTGGAACTAGGCAAGCCGACTCATTTCCAAAAACAAACCGATATTTTCATTTCAAAGATAATTCCAATGATATTTAACATAAAAACCTTTGTAAAAGTGTTCAAATCAAAAAAAAGGTGCGGAAAAGAAAAGCCTGACATCGGGGTGTCACTAGTCATGATCATCTACTACAATCTGTCTAACAATATCAAGGCTAACTCAGCCTGAAAAATAGCTAAATACAACTAGAGGAAGATAAGAGGGAGAAAAACAAGGGCTGCGGTCGCCAAACAACTACCTTACTATCCCGCAGAAAAAAATCTGCAACCATAATAATCAACAACCGCTACCGTGTCAAGCTACACCTGGATCTGCACACAAGGTGCAGGGAGTAACATGAGTACGCCAACTCAGTAAGTAACAACAATAAATAAATACTGAGCAGTTGTGACGAGCAATAAAGCATATAACGTTCATATCGGAAAATCTTAGTAAAATACCACATGCTTTTAAAATCAGGATTTGAATCAAAACATCTCGTTTAAACCCAGTTCCAGTAAAAATCATTTAAAGATATTATTCAACAGCTTTCAAACAGAGGAAAAATGCAAAGGTGAGCAAAAATGGTGAAATCATAAACAACCCCTGGGGCAAAACATCACTCATATACAGCCCCTCGGGCAAACCTCATAGTCACTCGTGCCACTCGGGCATACCTCATAATCACTCTTTGCCACTCGAGCAAACCTCACAATCACTCTTGTCACTCGGGCATACCTCACAATCACTCATGCCTCCCACTCACTCGGCACTCGGCACTCGCATTCAGTAGGTACCTGCGCTCAGTGGGGGTGTGTACAGACTCCGGAGGGGCTCCTTCTGCCCAAGCGCTATAATCTGCACGGACAACTCACGTGCTATAATAATAAAGTATGATGAAGGCGGGCAACCCCGATCCATACTCATCCTCAAAATCAGGCCCTCGACCTCACTCAGTCATAAACCTCTCAAGCCACTCGGGCATTTTAGCAAAAACAGGGCATTCGGCCCAAAACAACATTTATATGCATCACAATAGAGTAATAAAACTGAATTATGCAGTAAGCAAGTATAACCATGACTGCGTATAGATTTCCAATCGGAAACAGTGAGAGGATAGTAAGAAAAGGGCCCTAAGGGTTCACCCAGAACTGGCATAAGGCCCAAAACATGGAATTCAGCCTAATTTACAGAAATTCTTTCTAAAACATATAAGTACCATATAGTTTCAACAAATTATGCAACTTCACAGTTGCTACGTGACGGACCAAGTCACAATCCCCAACAGTGCACGCAAGCCCGTCACCTAGCATGTGCGTCACTTTAAATAGTAGAATGATACGTAATCCGGGGTTTCATACCCTCAGGATTAGATTTACAATCGTTACTTACCTCAATCTGAGCAAATCTTTACTCTGCAATGCCCTTGCCTCTCGAATCGGCCTCCAAATGCTCTGAATCTATTCAAAATCATAATACTACTATCAACATAGTCTAATTCCACCACAAAATACCAAATCGCATTCCGGGCGCACTCCTAAGTCCAAAATCACCTAACGGAACTAATGGAACCATCAGAATTCAAATCTGAGGTCGTTTACACATAGGTCAACATCCAGTTGACTTTTCTAACTTAAGCTTCTACTTTAGAGACTAAGTATCTCATTCCACTCCAAAACCACTCCGGAGTGGAGTCAACCAACCTGATACATCATAATATAACTGAATAACACAAAAGACAATTCTCCCCAACCATAAAAGACACATCATGGACCTTCCTATCCGCATAGCTCTTCTGCCTAGACTGTGTCGTGCGAAGCCACTCCTGAATCAATTTCACATTATCTAATGCATCCTGGACCAAGTCTGTACCTAAGAGCCTAGCCTCACCTGGCTCAAACCATCCTGCCGGCGATCTATACCTCCTCCCATATAAAGCCTCGTACGGAGCCATCTGAATACTCAACTGATAACTGTTGTTATATTCAAACTCCGTGAGTGGCAAAAACTGGTCCCATGAACCCCCAAAGTTAATGACACAAGCGTGCAACATGTCCTCCAATATCTGAGTAGTGCGCTCGGACTGCCCGTCAGTCTGAGGGTGAAAAGTTGTGCTCGACTCAACCTGAGTACCTAACTCTCATTGCACTGCCCTCCAACACTGCGATGTAAACTGAGTGCCCCTATCCGAAATGATGGAAACGGGGATGCCATGCAGGCGAACAATCTATCGGATGTAAATCTCGGCCAACCGCTCTGAAGTGTAAGTAGTACACTGGAATGAAGTGCGCGGACTTTGTCAGCCAATCCACAATAACCCAAATAGCATCGAACTTCCTTGAAGTCTGTGGGAGCCCAACTACAAAGTCCATGGTGATCCTCTCCCACTTCCACTCTGGAATCTCTAATTTTTGAAGCAAGCCACCTGGTCTCTGATATTCATACTTAACCTGCTGACAGTTGAGACACCGAGCTACAAACCCAATAATATTCTTCTTCATCCGCCTCCACCAATAATGTTGTCTCAAATCCCGGTACATCTTCGCGACACCTAGATGGATGGAATACCACGAGATGTGGGCCTCCTCATGAATCAACTCCCTGAGCCCATCTACATTAGGCACACATATCTGGCCTTGCATCCTCAACACACCGGCATCACCAATAGTCACATCCCTGGCATCACCTCTCTGAACCCTGTCCTGTAGAACAAGTAAGTGGGGGTTATCATACTGACGCTGCCTGATACGGTCATAAAGAGAAGACCTGGAGACCACACAAGACAATACCCTACTCGGCTTTGAAATATCCAATCTGACAAGCTGGCCTGCTAAATCCTGAACATCCAATGCCAAGGGTCTCTTTGCTGCTGGAAGATATGCTAAACTCCCCAAACTCTCCGCTTGGCGACTCAAAGCATCGGCCACCACATTGGCCTTCCCCGGATGGTACAAAACAGTGATATCATAGTCCTTAAGAAGTTCCAACCATCTCTATTGACACAAATTAAGATCCTTCTATTTCAACAAGTACTACAAACTCCGATGATCAGTATAAATCTCACAATGAACCCCATACAAATAATGACGCCAAATCTTCTAGGCATAAACGATGGCTGCTAACTCAAGATCATGGACATGATAGTTCTTCTTATGGGTTTTCAGTTGGCATGAGGCATAGGCAATCACCCTACCCTCCTGCATCAGAACACAACCAATGCCTATCCTCGAGGCATCACAATACACGGTGTAAGAACCTGAAGCTGATGGCAGAACTAACACTAGAGTTGTGGGAAAAGTAGTCTTGAGCTTCTGAAAGCTCTCCTCACACTCATCCAACCACCTGAATGGAGCACCTTTGTGGGTCAATTCGGTCAATGGAAATGCAATAGAGGAGAAGCCCTAAACAAACCGACGGTAATAACCAGCCAAACCAAGAAAGCTCCGAATCTCTATAGCTGAGGACGGTTTGGGACAACTCTGAACCGCCTCTATCTTCTTCGTATCAACCTAAATACCCTCACTGGACACCACGTGTCCCAAGAATGCTACTGAACTGAGCCAAAACTCACACTTGGAGAAGTTTGCATAAAGCTTCTCCTCCCTCAATCTCTGTAATACAATCCTCATATGCTGAGCGTGCTCCTCCTAGCTACGAGAGTACACCAGGATGTCATCAATGAATACAACCATGAATGAATCCAAATAGTGTTGGAATACACTATTCATCAAATGCATGAACATTTATGGGGCATTGGTCAGTCCAGAAGACATCACTAAGAACTCATAATGGCCATATCGGGTCCTAAAAGCTGTCTTAAGAATATCTGAATCCTGAATCTTCAGCTGGTGAAAACCGGACCGCAAATCAATCTTGGAGAACACCCTCGCTCCCTGAAGCTGATCAAATAAATCATCAATACGAGGCAAAGGATACTTGCTCTTGAATGTGACCTTGTTCAACTGCCTGTAATCAATGCACATTCTCATGGAATCATCGTTTTTCTTTACAAATAGAACTGGTGCACCCCAAGGTGAAACACTAGGCCGAATAAACCTATTATCAAGGAGTTCTTGAAGATGTTCTTTCAATTCCTTAAACTCTACCGGTGCCATACGATACGGTGGAATAGAAATGGGCTGAGTGCCCGACACCAAATCGATACCAAAGTCAATATCCCTATCAGGCGGCATGCCCGGTAGGTCTGCAGGAAACACATCCGGAAAATCACGTATTACTGGAACAGAATCAATGGAGGGAGTCTCTGCACTAACATCCATTACCAATGCCAAATAAGATAGGCAACCCTTATCAACCATACGATGAGCCTTCAAATATGAAATCACCCTACTTGGTATATAATCTATAGAACCGCTCCACTCAACCCTCAAAAATCCCGGCATAGCCAATGTCACCGTCTTAGCATGACAATCTAGAATAGCATGACATGGAGATAACCAATCCATACCCAATATCACATCAAAGTCAAACATGCTACGCAGCAACAGGTCCACTTGGATCTCCAGACCCCCAATAGCCACCACACATGGCCGATATACGCGGTCCACAATAATAGTATCACCCACAGGAGTAGATACATGAACATATGAAACTAAAAACTCACGGGGCATATCCAGAAAATGAGCAAAATATGAGGAAACATATGAATATGTGGAACCAGGGTCAAATAATACTGAGGCATCTCTGTGACAAACTGAGACAATACCTGTAATCACAACATCTGAAGCAATAGCATCTGGTCTGGCAGGAAGAGCATAGAAACAGGTCTGACCACCCCATGATTTGCCTCCCCCTCTAGGGCGACCCCTAGTTGACTGACCTTTACCTCGAGCTGACTGGGCAGGTGGTGAGGTAACTGGTGCTGATGTCGGAGGCTGACTCCTCTACTGAGATAGACCTCCATGATGACCAGGACACTGCCTCCATATATGCCCAAGCTCCCCACACTCAAAACAGCTCCCTGGTGCTGGCGATGAGAACTGAAGCGAACTCCTAGCACCGGGATAACTAATAGAAGGACCCGACATAGATGAACTCTGACCCGATGGATCACGCAAAGAGCTTTGCATTGGTATTATACCGAATGATGACTGGCCCTACTGTTGACTGCGAGAACCATGGCCAGATGATGCACCACGGTGAAATGGCCGAGCTGACTGAGCCTATCTGAAATGACGACCTCTACCGTGATGGAACTGACCCCCAAAAGAAGCACCGCTGAATCCACCCTGACCACGAGGCCTCTTGGCCTCCCTCTCAACCCTCTCCTAACCGCGAACCATTTCAATCTACTGAGCAATGTCGACAACCTCATTAAAGGTAGCACTCGAAACCCGCTCTCTGGTCATGAGCAACTATAGCTGATTAGTGAGGCCATCAATAAACCCCATGATCCTCTCTCTGTCTATGGGAACCAATCAGATAGCATGACGGGCCAACTCATAGAACCGCATATCATACTGTGTCACAGACATATCACCATGGCGAAGCCGCTCAAACTGTATGGGCAGCTCCTCTCTGCAGGATCGAGGCACGAACTTCTCCAAAATGACCACGGAGAACTGTTGTCAAGTAACGGGTGATGTGCCAACAGGCCTGCGCCTTTCGTAAGTCTCCCACCATCTGATTGCAGCCCCGGAAAACTAAAAGGTATTGAATGAGACACCACAAGTCTCCAGAATACCAGTTGTATGGAGTATCCTCTAACATCTGTCCAAGAAGTCCTAAGCATTCTCTCTTTTTGTGCCACTGGAAGGTGGTGGATGGAGTCTCCCAAACCTCTCTAACCTACGCTGATCATCCTCATGCATAGCAGGAACCACATGATCCTGAGCAGCTGCAACCGGCTGGGTTGGTGGTGCCCCCGGTGTCTGGAGTCCCTGAACAACCTGCTCGGGTGTGCGAGCGATGGGAGTCTGAGTGCCTCTGCCTCCCCAGGCCTGAGAAGTGGATGCGACCGTCGAGATAGAGACCACCTAAGCAAGGCTAGTACACGTTGTAAAAATCTGAGCTAGGGCCTCCTAAAGGCCTGGAATCACAATAGGCACAGGTGGTGTCTGAGCTGGTGCATGAACAACTGGAACCTGGTCCTGACCTGGGACAACTGGTGGATCTGCAGGTACTGCCCCAGCTGTTGTATGGGCTGTGACTCTGCCCCTACCACGGCCTCTACCGCGGCCTCGGCCTCTCGCGGCCCTGGCTAGTAGTACTAGACGAGTCCTCACCAACTGTGAGAGAATGAAACAATATATGTTTAGTTACTAGAATCAACAAATCCGCAGGACAAGAATTCAAGAATGTGGAGTTTCCTTAAGGTTCTGCAGCCTCTCGAAGATAAGTACAGACGTCTCCGTAGTGATCCGCAAGACTCTACTAAACCCGCTCATGACTCGTGAGACCTATGTAACCTAGGCACTTACACCAATTTGCCACGACCCAAACTAACCCCTGTCGTGATGGCGCCTATCGTGGAACTAGGCAAGCTAACTCACTTCCAAAAACAAATCGATACTTTCATTTCAAAGATAATTCCAATGTTATTTAACATAAAAACCTTCGTAAAGGTGTTCAAATCAAAACAAAGGTGTGGAAAAGAAAAGCCCGACATCGAGGTGTCACTAATCATGAGCATCTACTACAATCTGTCTAAAATATCAAGGCTAACTCAGCCTGGAAAATAGCTAAATACAACTAGAGGAAGATAACAGGGAGAAAAGCAGGGGCTGCATTCGCCAAGAAGCTACCTTGCTATCCCCGAGAAAAACATCTGCAACCATAATAATCAACAACCTCTACCGTGTCCAACTACACCTGGATCTACACACAAGGTGCAATGAGTAACGCGAGTACGCCAACTCAGTAAATAATAACAATAAATAAAGACCAAGCAGTAGTGACGAGCAATAAAGCATATAACGTTCATATTAGAAAATCTCAGTAAAATACCACATGCTTTTAAAATCAGGATTTGAATCAAAGCATGTCGTTTAAACCCAGTTCCAGTAAAAATCATTTAAAGATATTTTTCAACAGCTTTCAAACAGAGGAAAAATGCAAAGGCTAGCAAAAATGATGAAACCATAAACAACCCCTCGGGCAAAACATCACTCATATACAGCCCCTCGGGCAACCCTCACAGTCACTCGTGCCACTCGGGCATACCTCACAGTCACTCTGCCACTCGGGCATACCTCACAATCACTCATGCCTCCCAGTCACTCGGCACTCGCACTCAGTAGGTACTTGCGCTCACTGGAGGTGTGTACAGACTCCGGAGGAGCTCCGTCAACCCAAGCGCTATAATCTACATGGATAACTCACGTGCTACACAGACAACTCACGTGCTACACGGACAACTCACGTACTATAATAATAAAGTACGCTGCATGCGGGCAGCCCCGATCCACACTCATCCTCACAATCTGGCCCCCTAGCCTCACTCAGTCATAAACCTCTCTAGCCACTCGGGCATTTTAGCAAAAACATGGCATTCAGCCCAAAACAACATTTATATGCATCACAATAGAGTAATAAAACTGAATTATGTAGTAAGAAAGTATAACCATGACTGAGTATAGATTTTGCAATCGGAAACAGTAAGAGGATAGTAAGAAAAGGCCCCTAAGGGTCCACACAGCACTGGCACAAGTCCCAAAACCTAGAATTCAGCCCAATTTACATACATTCTTTCTAAAACATATAAGTACCATATAGTTTCAACAAAATATGCCACTTCACAGTTGCTACGGGACAGACCAAGTCACAATCCCCAATAGTGCACGCCCACACGCCTGTCACCTAGCATGTGCGTCACTTGAAATAGTAGAATGATACGAAATCCGGGGTTTCATACCTTGTGGACTAGATTTACAATCGTTACATACCTCAATCCGAGCAAATCTTTACTCCGCACTGCCCTTGCCTCCCGAATCGGCCTCCAAATGCTCTGAATCTATTCAAAATCAGAATACTACTATCAACATAGTCTAATTCTACCACGAAATACCAAATCACATTCCGGACGCACTCCTAAGTCCAAAATTACCTAACGGAGCTAATGCAACCATCATAATTCAAATCCAAGGTTGTTTACATATACGTCAACATCCAGTTGACTTTTCCAACTTAAGATTCTACTGTAGAGACTAAGTGTCTCATTCCACTCCAAAACCACTCCAGACTTGAACCAACCAACCAGATACATCATAATATAGTTGAATAACACAAAAAGAAGTAGAAATGGGGGAAGTGGGGCTATAACTCTCAAAATGACCGGTCGGATCGTTACAGGCATTTATCCATTTGGGGATGACTGGAGTTGATTTAGGGGCCCATTGGTAGGCCTAATGAGCATGTGTATTCTACACTGGATCAGATTTGTTAACTCACCGTCGTTATTGCTGAAAGGTGTGTCATTCAGTTAAAGTTGAGCTTATTTGTGTTCTGATATATTCTTTGTGTTACTCTTCTATACTACGAGGGGTTGTGATTTGTTGGTTATATCCACAGCCGATGCAGTTCGGTTTTGGCCATCTAAAGGTATTCGAGCGAGATGGTTATTGGGGTGTTGAATGGTTTATTGCGCTTTGGCTATGGTCATTCCGGGATGCGATATATTGTGATATTCACTTATCCATGGTTAAGGTCATGCACTTCGTGTACTTGATGTTGAATTGCGTGTGGTTATTGATTTTAAGCATTGTGGCTTGAGGTATTTCATAGGACCGGTATTTGGATGGGGTCACGCGTTGTAGTTGAGTTATGTTGAGATATGATTTTTGAGTTAGATTTGTGTGTTTCGATTCTATTATGTGTGATGGGTTTGTAGCATTGCGGTTGTGGTGGAACTTGTTGTGCTTGCAGGACGGTTCTCTCATTTGAGTCCATTTCCAAGTTCGAGTACATTTGAATTATTCCTTATTGGTGCACAGATTGCATGGTTGTGTCTAGGTTTTATTGGTGTGTCATGTTAATAGAATAGTTGTGTTTGATGAGATAAGGTCATTGGACCTAGAATGGATACTACCGTATTTGATTACGGTATGTTTGGAAGAATAATATGGGAGGTCAGCTTAGGATTTGGCTTTGGTTCTTGTGAGACAAGAGAGAGCTCCATGATTTATTGATCTGATGAGTGGTTATGAGTTTTTGCGTGTTTCTTGTATCATCGGCAGTTTACGAAGGTTTTGAATGAGGTTTTATTTGATATGAGATTTACTGCTGGTATCGGCTTTGTTTTGAGTAGCTACTGTGATCGGGAATTATTTCTACGAGTATGCGAGTTGTGTGGTATATCATGTGATTACATCTTGAGTTATGGTTATGGCTTGATATAGCTTATTCAGACTTATACATTGTATAGATGCCAGATTCGGGTCTTGTAAGGAATTCCAGATGTTGGAAATTGGGTTCTAAGGCTTATGGACTATGGTTAAAGTAATGATCTTCAGTTATGTTATTTTGTCAGGCTTACATGGATTGGGGTGACACGGGATCACTCCCCGGGTATGTGCATGGTAAGGTTACATAGCGATTTGATGGCTTTGGAACGACTTTGGGCACGTTCGAGGACGAACGTATGTTTAAGTGAGGGAGAATGTAACGACCCTACAAGTCATTTTGAGCATTTTCATTCCATTCAGTTATTTGAAGTCTTGAGTAGCTTTTGTAATATGACTTGTGTGAATCATCGATTTTGGTTTGCAGGTGATTCGGAATTGATTTGGAAGAATGATTCTCAACTAGAAAGCTTTAAGTTGGAAGAGTTGACCAAATTTGACTTTTTAGTATTTGACCTCGGATCGTTGTTCTGATTGTTCTGTTAAGTCCATATGGTGATTTTGGACTTGACTGTATGCTCGGATTTCCATTTGCATATTTCAAGAAGGTTTCGGCACTCATTGGCGAATGTTGGAAATTTAAAGGTTTAGAATGTTCATAAGTTTGACCGAGAGTTGACTTTCATGATATCAGGTTCAAATTGTTGTTTTAGGAGCTGGAATACGTTCGTTATGTCATTTGAAGCTTGTATGCAAAATTTGGGTTCATTCCGGATTGGTTAGGCTTGAATCGGACGCTTGGTTCGAAGTTTGAAGTTTATGAACTTGGGAGATTGATTTTGATCGACAATTCATGGTATTGATGTTGTTATGTGTGATTTGAGGCCTCGATAGGTCCGTATTATATTTTGGGACTTATTGGTATGTTCAGACGAGGTTCGAGGGGCTCGGGTGAGTTTTGGGATTGTTTCGGACCATTTCTAGACCATTTTTAGTTGCTGGTTTTTGGCCAAATGGGTGTGCATCGTGATCGTGGACTTTGGGTCGCATTCGCGAAGAGCAAATTTTCTATTTGGGCATGGTGAATCGCGATCGCAAAAGCCTTTTCGCGATCGCGTAGAGGAAAATTCTATTGTCACTGACTTAACTTTGGAAGCTTATATCTTGCAATATATAAGAAATTTGGAGATGATCAAAAAATGTCCTTTGTGTCTAGTATTCAGAAATTCAAATTGTTTATCATTTGAAGTTACGTACCAAAAGTTATGACTGATAAACTACTAGTTGTTTGACGGATAAATGGTCGTGATCGCATAGGGTAAATATTGTCGTCGAAAATGTTTTAATCGCGATAGCGAGGTTTGTGACCGCGATCGCGAAGGGTACCTCTGGAACAATATATAAAGTACTCTATTTCGAAGGTTTCGAACATTTTTGCATATTTTGAGCTAAGAAGTTCGGATTGAGGCGATTTTCACCGCATGGATTGGGGTAAGTATTTTCTTCTCGGTTTTATTTATATTCATGAATCCATCTTTGATTTCGGAATTTGATTGATGATTTTGAAAGAGATATTTGGGGGGGG
>AWOL01S0045470.1:54295-70201 GCA_000715115.1 Nicotiana otophora
TGTCTAAACTTTCATAAAGTGAATTTATGAGTTTTGAACATCGATTTGGAGTCGGATTTGAGTGAAACTAGTATGGTTGGACTCGTATTTGAATGGGTTGTTGGATTTTGTGAGTTATGTCGGGTTCCGAGGCGTGGGTCCGGGATCTACTTTTTGAATTGTATTAAAGATCTTAGGTTTATCATTTGAAATCAATTCCTATAGCTTATATTTATAGTATTACATTATTTTTGGCTAGATTCGAGCCTTCCGGAGATTGATATGCGTGGGAGGAGCTTGCTAGCAGAGTGATATAATTTTGTTGAGGTAAGTATCTTATTTAAACTCAGTTTAGGCACTAGTTTCCTGAATTATTGTGATGGCTACATGCTATTGGGTGCGCACATGTGTGAGGTTGAAACCATTTGCGGAATCTACTACAACAACTTTGACCAGATTGCCCCAGAAGGGTGCTCCGTTCTGATGGTCCGATGATTGTGAGGTGGACTTTCAGAAGCTCAAGACAGCATTGACGTCAGCACCAGTGTTGGCATTGCCTTTCAGTTTGGGGATGTATATGGTGTATTGCGATGCTTCATGCATTGGCTTTGGTTGTGTATTGATGCAGGAGGGGCGAGTTATTGCATGTGCTTCAAGTCAGCTGAAGCCCCACGAGAAGAATTATTCGCTGCATGATTTGGAGTTAGTTGTGATTGTTCACGCTCTAGATATCTGGAGCCATTATCTTTATGGGGTTACATGTGAGGTTTTCACGGATCATGGCAGTTTGCAGCATTTATTCAAATGGAGGGATCTAAATTTGAGGCAGTGCATATGGCTTGAGTTACTAAAATATTATGATATTACTATCCTTTATCATCCGGAAAAGGTAAATGTAAATGCAGATGCCTTGAGTAGGAAGGCGGAGAGTATGGGTTGTTTGGCCTTCATTTCAGCAGTGAATAGGCCATTGGCTTTGGAAATTCATTCTTTGGCTAATAGACTTGTAAGGCTGGTTATTTCAGAGCCCAGTCGAGTTCTTGCATGTGTTGTTGCCCAATCTTCAGTATTTGAGCGAATCAAGGCTCGATAGTTTGATAATCCACACTTGTTGGTTCTTCGAGAGATGGTACTACGGGGTGGAGCTAAGGAAGTTACTATGGGCAAGGATGGTGTTCTGCGACTCCAGGATCATTTATATGTTCCTAATGTGGATGGGCTGAGGGAAAAGATCCTAGAGGAGGCATACAGTTCTTGGTATTCTATTCATCCAGGAGCTACGAAGATGTATCGTGACATGAGGCAGCATTATTGGCGGCGGAAAATGAAGAAGGACATAATTGAGTATGTAGTTAGGTGCCTAAATTGCCAGCAGGTTAAGTATGAGCACCAGAGGCCCTCAGTTTACTTTACATTTTTGGAGAGTAGTACAGAGTGAATTGGGGACCCATGTAGAGCTCAGCACAACCTTTCATCTGTAAAGCAACGGGTAGTCAGAGCGGACAATTCATATCTTGAAGGATATGCTCAGGGCATGTGTGATTGACTTCGTAGGGCAGTGGGATCGTTTCTTGCATTTGACTGAGTTTTCTTATAATAAAAGTTACCAATCCAGCATAGAGATGGCTCCCTTTGAGGCTTTATATGGTCGGCGATGTCGTTCGCCCATCGGATGGTTTGAGCCCGGCGAGGCTAAATTATATGGTACTTATTTGGTGAAGGATGCCTTGGAAAAGGTGAACTTGTTCCATGAGTGAATTCGTACAGCACAATCTAGACATAAGAGTTACGCAGATCAGAAGGTGCGTGATTTATCATTTATGGTGGGTGAGAAACCTCTCTTGAAGGTTTCTCTAATGAAGGGAATCATGAGATTCAGGAAGAAGGGAAAGTTGATCCCACGATTTATAGGCTCTTTTTAGGTGTTGAGACAAGTTTGGGAGGTTGCTTACGAGCTTGCTTTGCCTCCCTGTCTATCGGGAGTTCATCCGGTTTTCCATGTATCTATGCTCTGGAGGTATCATGCTGACCTGTCTCATGTGTTAGACTTCAGCACGGTTAACCTAGATAAGAGCTTGGGTTATGAAGAGGAACTGGTTGCCATTGTTGACAGGTAGGCTCGTCAGTTGAGGGCGAAGAATATTACTGCGGTAAACGTTTAGTGGAGGCACCAACCAGTCGAAGAAGCGACTTGGGATGCCGAGGAGGACATGCGAAGCAGATATCCACACTTATTTAACACTCTAGATATGATTCTAAACCCATTCGAGGGCGAACATTTGTTTAAGAGATGGAGAATGTAACGACCCATCTGGTTGTTTTTCCTTCTAGAACCTCATTCCCCTAGATAAGACTCCCCATATGTGCTTTTACTATTTTATGACTTGCGGGGATGGTTAGTACAGGAATTGGAAGGGTTCGAGTTGAAATCGAAACACTTGGCTCCTTAGTTGGCTTTAAAAAGGCTAAGTTTGACTTCAGTAACAAGTTTTAGAAAACTACCTCAGAATTAGGATTTGACGATTCCAATAGGTTCGTATGATGAATTTGGACTTGGGCGTATGTTTGAATCGGGTTTTGGATAACCCAGGAGCATTTCGGCGCTTAATAGTGAAAGCTGACTATTTGAAGGTTTTAAAGTTATTTATAATTGGTTTGGAGTAGGTTTCAGAGTAATTGAGATCCGTTCGGAATTTCGGTCCTGGGAATATTTCCGTAAGGTAAATTAAGACTTGCACGCAAAAAATTGGTGTCATCCGAGTAGTTTACGTATGTTTCGGCGCGTTCGGAGTATTGAAGAATTTGAAATTTCTATGTCGAATCGATTTGGTTTGGGGTATGATTCTTAGTTTTGATGTTGTTTTATGCGTTCCAAGGGTTCGAGTGAGTCCTTTTTATGATTTCAAAATTGTTGGTATATTCGAGCGGGGACTCGGGGGCCTCGGGGGTTAACCGGACGAGGCTCGCACCGAGTTTGGACTTAGGAGCAATAGCTGGAAGCTTCCAGCTTCTGGTGTAGCCTCACATGCGCATGGGCAGCCGCAGGTGAGAGCTCGCAGAATCGAGCAAGAAGCCATAGAAGCGATCCAGTGGAGGCAGCTCAGAATCCGCAGAAGCAGAGCTATTGGGCGCACCTGCGGGCGCGCAGGTGCGATGGAGTAAGCCGCGGAAGCGACCAAGCCACAAAAGCGGCACTAGACCCACAGAACTGGGCCCGCAGGAGCGGGCAAGTGGTTCGCAGGTGCAAATTTTCGCTCAACCGGAGGAGTACACATTTGCGAGACCGCAGAAGCGGCCGTACCTCCGTAGGTGCAAAAGTCACATAAGGCAGAACCTTCATTTAAGCCGGGGTTTGAGTATTTGTAGCCCATTTTTCTTCATACTTGGGTGATTTTGGAGCTTCTTGAGAGGGGTTTTTACCGAAAAACATAGAGGTAAGTTAATTATACCTATTGTGAGTTAAATACATAGATTACAGGTAGATTATAACATGAACATTGTGGAAAATCAACGGTTTAGATGAAAAACCTAGGTTTTGATAAAAATGAGATTTTAACCACGAAAATGGTTATGGAATGGGATGCACATTTTTGTATTTGAGTTCTTAACATTATGGGTGACGATTTCCTCCGAAATATTCCGGAATTCGGGCACGTGGGCCCTGGGTGAATTTTTAGAATTTTACTAATTTCAGTTTGGTAATTAATCTAATGATTTAATTTTGAATTATTGAGCATCGATTGTTTAAATTATATAACATTTGGCTAGTGAGCTTTGAGACGAGGTAAGTCTCTAATATAACCCTGTAAGAGGGAATTTACCCCATAGGTGTTGTAAATAAATATTTGTTCCTAATTGTGGGGGCTACGTATGTACGAGGTGACCAGAGTTTGCGCATAGTTACTATTATGCTAAGGTTCAGGTAGTTTTAGGACCCAATTCATGAACTACTTGGAATTTTGCACTATACCTGCTAAATTAAAATGCCTAAATTATATTAAACTTGTTAGAGAAATTTTGAAAGGCAGTTAATGAAATTTGTATTACCTTGGATATAAATCATTAATAATGTTTAAGTCAAGTGCTTATAATATATCCTTCTCTTCCTGTGGATCGGGACGAACGCCTCGATAGTAGATAGATACATCTATGGATCGTGTCGCACTATCATGACCCAACTCCATATTAGGCTGTGATGGAGTCCAGCACCGTTGCTAGACAAGCTAATAGTGAACAACTTTGCGATTTCCCATTTTTTGTTTATTAAGCAATTCCAACATTTAGCTTTACTTACATTTAAAGCATTTGATAAATAAAGGGTTTTTAAGGAAAACAAACGGAAACATCTAAAAGCAGTTATAACTATTGAATTACAACCCAAAAATCAAAGTCTACTAATACGTGCCAAGATCTGGTGTCACAAGTGTGTGGGCAACTAGTAGAATATACAAAAGATGATTATCCTATTGTCTGAAACATAATAGACAGATAAAAATAAAAATAAAACTCTGGCATGCTGCTGAACGGCTCAGAAGGGGCAACTCACCGTAAAATCTCGGTCCAACATCAGGTATGCGCGTCGGGCGGGTAACTAGATGCACCAGCCTCAAATCCTGCCTAACCTCGAAGAAGTCGTGACGAGGGGTCGACTTGACACTTACTAGGGCCAATATGAATGTAATTAAAGTATTATGCTAAGTATAGATATCATGAATAATTCTGACAGTTCAATGACACGAAGAGATAAATACTTCTTTCATTAATTTAAAATTTCAATTTCGGTCATATCATTTCACCACTTACATTTCAAGGCATTTAAGTAGTATAAATCAGAGAGAGTTCCAAATAATTAACATGCGCAATTATGCCGAGGTCGTACGGCCCGATCCAACAAAATATTTAAATTGTGCACTGCCGGAGGGTCGAACGGCAAAAACCATAGATGCATCTATTTACTACCGAGGCGCTCAGCCCGATCGACAAATAACAATTATTTTTTCAAGGAAACACAAATTTCTCATTTACAGTCAAGTATCTCATACATACCTTCTATCATGACTAAGTGACTATATTAGCAAGTGAGGGCACAAACATTCCAAGTATAGCATGATACGGGTCCTAAACTGCCCGGACAATAGCATAATAGTAGCTACGTACGGACTCTCATCACCTCGTACGTACGTAGCCCCCACAATTAGGTACAAACATTTATTTAATTCACCTATGGGATTAATTCCCTCTTACAAGGTTAGAAATTAGACTTATCTCGTCTCAAAGCCTACTTCCCATTTCAAGAACGAGCTCAAATCTCAAAATTCTACGCCAAACGACTCGAAGCAAGTCAAACATTACATAAACTAATCAATCTATGCTCAAAAGTTCATATTTCACCATTTAAGTGATTACCCAACCTAAATTGTAACATTCCTAAAATTCACCCTCGTGCCCATATGCTCGAATTCTGGAAATTTTTAAAGAAAGTTGTTACCCATAACCTTTGGAACATAAATATATCATTTTTACTAAACTCCATAACACATTTCGTGATTAAATCTTATTTTTATCAAAAACCTAGATTTTCCATCTAACCCACAAATTCTACAAATTTACATGTTAAAATCTACTCATAATATGTGTATTAAACTCACATTAGGTAGGATTTATAATCTATGTATTAAACTCATTTTGGTAGGAATTACTTACTCTTAATAGCTAGGTTGAAATCTCCCTTTTTGAAGCTCTAAAATCTCCCAAGTGTGTGAAAAATGGGAGAAAAATGCCCAAGTCCCATATTTAAAACAAGCTTCTGCCCAGCTGTGACGCCCTTCTTCGCGAACGCAGATGAAGCCTCGCATTCGCGAAGTCCTACACTGACTGAGCATCGCAAACTTGACAACTCTTTTACGAACATGAAGAGCAAAGTTCACTGGCTCTCCCTGGGCCCATTTCCAATACGCGAACGCGAGTGGGGTTCGCGAACGCGAATGCCTAGCCTCACATGGCTTCACGAACGCGAAGGGCAATTTTCCCACTGCCCCAAATCCTTCTTCGCGAACGCGATGGCCCTCTTACAAACGCGAAGAAGGAAACCATAACTGGAAAATCTAGTTTCTCAAATTTAGGCGGTCCGAAACACACCCAAGTCCTTCGGTACCCCGTCCAAAGGCACCAACAAATCTGTAATCATAATACAACTCTCGAAACGCTTAAAACAACAACAAATTCAACAATCACACCCCAAAACCAAATTGGATAAAACTTTGAACTTTAAGTTTCTAAATCGATCCGAATGCGTCGAATCATACTTAGACTACTCGGATTGATAACAATTTTTACGTGCAAGTCGTAAATGACATTACGGAACTATTTCCGATCTCAGACTTCCATTTGTTCCTCGATATCACCAAAACCATCTCCAAACCAAATTTAAAATACTGTTTAAAACATTCAAGAACCAACTTTCACTATTAGGCGCCGAAACGCTCCCGGGTCATCTAAAACCCGATTCGAACATATGCCCAAGTCCGAATTCATCATACGAACCTATTGGAATCGTAAAATCTCGATTCTGAGGTAGTTTACTAAAAATATTGACCCAAGTCAAATTTGGCCTTTTAAGCCAACCTTAAGGAACCAAGGGTTCCGATTCCAACCTAGACTCTTCCAAATCCCGAACCAACCATCCCCGCAACTCATGAAATAGTAAAAGCATGTACGGAAAGTCTTATTTAGGGGAACAAGGTTCTAGAAAGCAAAACGACCGGTCGGATCGTTACACGCACGTCTCTCGATAGTGTACATGTCATTCTGGATCGAGCCGTACGACCTTGGCATTAATCGTGCTTAGTAATAAACATTACACGATGCTTTGACATTTTATTGTAGCTTGTGAAGATAAATAAATAATTGGGAATTATTAATTATGAAAGAATTATTTATTTCTGCTTGTTAAGAAAATTATTGTTATTCACATAAACCATATTTATTTAAAAATATTTATCTTAATATTATAGACCCATAGTGAGTGTCAAAGTCGACCTCTCTTCACTACTTCTTCGAAATTAGACTTGATACTTACTAGGTACACGTTGTTTACGTACTCATGCTACGCTTGCTGTACTGTTTATGCAGGATCTGAGACAGGTGCATCAGGCGGTCCTACCGGTGCGCATCCCCGTTATCTCGAGGCCTAGTGGTGAGTTGCCTTTCCCCATTCGTTCCGCAACAGCTAGTGCCTCTCTTTGTATTTGTGTTCTATCTATTATGTTCAGACAGTACTTGAATTTTGTATAATTTGCTAGATGCTCAAACACTTGTGACATCGGGTCATGACACATACACTATTAGAATTGTGGTCTTGAAATCCATTTTTGAGATTTTTACGTGGTAGGTCTCTTATTTAAGACTATTTATATATATAACATCACTTGTGTTTTATTTCAATAATGAAAGATATTTTTACTATTTTGGCAGATAAAGAAAATAAATAGACCCCACTAAATCAGGGATTTATTTTATTCCCTTCTTCCTTATTAAATGTTTCTCTGTCATCTATATGGTAATGAAAATAAGAAAAATTCAACTTTTTTGGAGTTTAATTTTTTTTAATTGTTAGAAAATTTAGATCTTATAAGCATCTATGAAGTAATGTAACTTATATTCAGTAAATATTTATAAAAAGTACATTGTATAACAATATGTTTTTTATTTAATAATTTTATATTCTATTACATTTGAATATAATAGTTACAGATTCATCGCATCTTTGTAGAATACATTTCAAGATTTATGTTATGCTTTTAGTATAATCCTTTAAGAATCCTTTATGCCATGATTTTCTCTTCATTTTCACTATTTTCTCTCCTTTCCACAAAATTCAATCACTAAATAAAACGAAAGGCTTTAAACGTAAAGCATTCATGAGTCATTTTTATACTTTATATATACTAGTAATACTATATAATATTTAAAAAACTACAATGTGCTCTAGATATATAACAATTATACACTAAATATGTGGTATATTTGTTATTATTAAATTTAATATTCAGAATATACGTCGTATATATTTATCATATTGGGAAAAAGAATTATATACTATGTATATCCAAATAAAATAATATTTTATACAAATAATATTTAATTTATACTTCATAATATACTTATTAAATAAATATTAATATATTATGCGAAATAACATAATATGTATAATATCTAAATATTATAAATATCACTTATTCATCCAAGCATGCACTATTATACAAGCATTCATATTTATCAATAAAATATAGTTATACCACCAAATAAAACATTACCATAATTGAAATAAAGAGAAAGTGGCCAATAAAATAATAATTAATGACAATTTCATTATTAGATGGGAAACTGAAACCCTTTGATTTTATATTTAAGGAAATGAACACTTTAGATGCTTGATTGTAGGTAAGTGATTAAAGCCTTCTGCTAGAAATATAATTATTTAATAACCTTCTATGTAAAATACCTATTGCTGCTACATTTGTGAAAACTTTTCTTAAATTTTGTCTATTTATGTTTTTTGCCCATTATTATTTTGGTTTTTATCTATTTAGACTTTCTATTTTTTCTTAAATCTTTCAAGTAAACAAAGTTTAATTACTCAGAATTTTATTAAAGGAGGAAATATATGTTTAATTCACTAGTTGGCTTGCCTAGCTGTGATGTTGGGCGCCATCACGACCAATAGGTGAAATTGGTTGTGACAGTATACAAGAACTTCCTTTTACGTAGTTACTATAAATATGGTTACTAGGCAAAAAAAATAATATGCTTTATAATATTACAACACATGTTATATTTATGATATCTATCTTTATATTTAATATTACTACTGAATCATAGTTAATTAATATATATTTTCACCTTTTTTTGTCATTTAATCGGGATAAATTAGTATAGTTTAATCTTTGTATATTGATAGATGATTTTTTCTTCTTCAAAATATTTACCGCGATTGAGAACTTCTTTGTGGAACTATTTTTCCTTATTGAGTTCAATATTCTTCATTTTCAGGGCTTGCACTTTAATTGTATAATTCAAACATAATTTTAAATAAAATATTTATATAATTTTAAAACTTTTACTCATTTATATAAGGTACACGCGCAACACGCATACTATAGATTTTACATTGAATAAAATTATCATTTTACTTATCTTCCTAATATTTAGGACTTTTACATCAACTAAAATTCTATTTATTATATATTTTCTTATTTAAGCTCTATAAAACCTAAATTTAAAAATCAATGAAGAGTTTACCTTACATGAATACTTCACTTTAATTATGATACAACTATAACTATGTAATGACCCAACCGATCATTTTGACTTTTAGAAACCCGTTCCATAAAAATAAAACTCCCCGAAAATTCTTTTATTACTTTATGACTTGCGGGGATGGTTAGTTCGGGATTTGGAAGCATTTGGGTTGAAATCGGAACATTTGATTTCTTAAGTTAGCTTTAAATGGACAAGTTTGACTTCGGTCAACATTTTGAGAAAACTACCCCGAAATCAGGATTTGACGGTTCCAATAGGTTCGTATGATGATTTTGGACTTGGGCGTATGTCCGAATCGGATTTTGGATAACCCGGGAGCGATTTGATGCTTAATAGTAAAAATTAACTATTTGAAGGTTTAAACTTCTTTAAATTTGGTTTGGAGTAGGATTTTTAGTAATTGAAGTCCGTTTGAAATTTTGAGTTTGGGAATAGTTCCGTATAGTGATTTAAGACTTGCACGTAAAATTTCGTGTCATTCCAAGTGGTTTAAGTATATTTCGGCGCATTGGAAGTAAATTGAAGAACTTGAAATTTTTAAGTTTGAATCAATTTGGTTTGAGGTGTGATTCATATATTTGATGTTGTTTTACGCATTTCGTGAGTTCGAGTGAGTCCGTTTTATTATTTGAAACTTGTTGGTATATTCGGGCGGGGTCCCCGAGTGTCAACCGGACGAGGCTCGGACCAAGTTGGAAGTTGGGCGCCAAAACTGAAGCTCCCAGCTACTGTCAGAATCGCACCTACGCTTGGCCAGCCGCAGGTGCGACACTCGCAGGTGCAGAAGTATCTCACAAAAGCGAGCCTCGCAGATGCAAGTTTTTGTGCGCAAAAGCGGAAAAGGGAAGGGGCCAATCGACCCCAGATGCGGAGAATTTGCGCACTTACCAACGCGCAAGTGCGAAGGTTTGTGCGCAGATGCGAGAATTGGCCAGGCAAGTGGAACTCGCACCTGTGAGGATTTTTTGGAGGTGCGGAAGCCGCATGTGCGGTACTCTGTCCACAGGTGCGAAAGACATGTTTGGCAGAAAGCTTAAAAGAACGGGAATTCAACATTTTTGCCCATTTTCTTCCATTCTTGAGCGAGTTTGGAGCTTTTTGAGAGGTGATTTCAACTAACAAATTTGAGGTAAGTTAATTCTACATCTTTGAGTTAAATACATAGATTATGGGTAAATTATAACTAGTAAATCTTTTAAATTAAGGGTTTAGGTGAAAAACCTAGATTTTTATAAAAGTGAGATTTTAACCACGAAAATAGTTATGGAATTGAGTAGAAATTATATATTCGAGTTCCTGAGATTATGGGTAACGTTTTCATCTAAATATTTCCAGAATACGAGCACGTGGGCCCAGGGTGAATTTTAGAAATTTTACCATTTTGGATAGGGTAATTTATTTAATAGATGAATTTCGAATTATTGAATATATAGTAATTATTTTATATAACTTTTGGATAGTTTCGGATTTTTCGGCATTGAATTGAGAATTTTACGCGACGCGGTAATCAGAAAGTAGACTTTGAGACGAGGTAAGTCTCTTGTCTAATCTTGTGAGGAGGAAATTACCCCACAGGGATTAGATTGAATAATTGTTGATAATTGCAGGGGCTACGTACGCACGAGGTGATGAGAGTCCGTGCGTAGCTACTATTAATGCTAAAGTCCGGGTAGTTTAAGACTCAAAGCATGACTTACTTGTGTAAATTGTATTCCTTATTTAATTAATATTATTTGATATATTTATATATATGTTGTCAATTAATTGTTAAAAAAAATTATTCTTCCTTCCGAATTTATCTTAAAATAAATATACTCTCCTTCCGAAGGTACATATAAAAATGTCATCTTTTCTTGTGGAGCGGGCCGAACGCCTCGGCAGGATAGATGCATCTATGGATCGCGTCGCACATCCCTCGGCAGTGTACACGACACTCTGGATCGGGTCGTACGTTCTCGGCAGAAATGGTGCTTAATAATAATAATAATTACACGATACTTTAATAACTTATTTCAGCTTGTGAAGCTAATTGATAAATTAGAAAATCCTTGGGATTTAATGAATTATTATTCTTGCTTGTTATAGAATTAATTATTATTCCTGTAAATGATATTTAATTGACAAATTGGAAATTATTTGAATTGAAGAAATTTAATTAATATATTGAGAATTGTTACATTTGAAGGAATTTGATTATTTCCGTTGATTAAATAAATTATTTTAAATTCTATAAATCATGCTGATTTAAATATCCTAGTTGTATTTCAATTATTATTATTGACCCAAAGTGAGTGTCAAAGTCGGCCATGTCGTCTCTACCACTTCGAGATTAGGTTTGATACTTACTGGGTACACGTTGTTTACGTACTCATACTACACTTGCTGCAATTTTTGTGCAGGAACTGAGCCAAGTACTAGTGGGGGACCTATCGTCTTACACCCACGTTATCTAGGAGCATAGTGGTGAGCTGTTTCTCTGATCCATTCTGCAGCTACTAGTGTCTCTCTTTGTATTTTTCATTCTGTCTATTATTATTTCAGACAGTATTTGAGGTTCTGTATAATCTACTAGATGCCGATACACTTGTGACACCGGGTCTTGGCACACACATTGGTAGAGTTTGGGTTTTATTAAATTTTGTTGGTTTTAAATTTTATCAATGTATGCTTAATTTATTTGCTGGCTTGCCTAGCTGTAGTGTTGGGCGCCATCACGACTTATAGGTAAAATTTGGGTTGTGCCAATATGGTATCAGAGCACTAGGTTCACGTAGGTCTCACAAGTTATGAGCATGCCTAATAGAGTCTTGCGGATCGGTACGGAGAGGTCTGTACTTATCTTCGAGAGGATATAAGGTGTTAGGAAATTACCATTTCTTCATATTCCATCGTGTAATTAATGTAGTACTAAATATCCTTCTCTTATTCTCTCACAGATGGTGAGAACGCGTTCGAATGAAGTTCCAGACTAGGGAAGAGCTAGTCCCACAGTTGCTAGAGGCCGAGGGAGGGCTCCAGCCCGGGGTAGAGGGCGAGGACGTCCCGGGACATTTCTTGTTATGCCGCCAGTGGGTCCAGTAGAGAACCCCATTATTGAGAAACAGGATGAGGTACGTGTGGCAGAGCTAGCTCCGGTGGATTTCACATCTGTACCGGGATTTCAGGATGTCATAGGATGTATGCTGCGATTCATGGACAATATGACTCAGGACATTTTATTTCCGGTAGACCCAGCTACATCTCAGGCGAGCGGGGGAGCACAGACCCCTACCGTGCTGGCTCATGGACAGGAAGCTGTTGTATATCAGACCCAGGGCGCACTACCCGTGGGTGGAGCCCAGCCAATGGCAGCAGCTACACCTGAGCCCAGGCCAGCTGTAACCGCCGATCCTCAGAAATTATTGGACAGATGGACTAGACTACATCCTCCTGTCTTAAGGGTTAGGCGACATGAGGATTCACAGGACTTCATTGATCATTGCAGGGGCAGACTGCACAACATGAGGATATTGGAATCTCATGGGGTCGACTTCGCTACTTTTCAACTAGAGGGCAGAGCCCGTAGATGGTGGAAGTGGTACGTTCTTCGCAGACCAACAGATTCTCCTCCCATGACTTGGGAAAGATTCACCCGTATCTTCTTGGACATGTATATTCCACCCTCCCAGAGGGAAGAGTTGCGATTTTAGTTTGAGCAACTCCAGCAGGGTTAGATGTCAGTGACTGATTATGAGGCGAGATTTTCTTAATTATCTCGCCATGCACTTATGATACTCCCTACGGAGGTGGAGAGAGTGCGGAGATTTTTAGCCGGTTTACATACTGGTATTCAGGCCACTATGGCTCAATAGGTTGGGATGGGTACTTCTTATGAACGAGTTGTGGAGATAGCCCGGAGGATTGAGGGTGTGCGATAGCGGAGCCAAGAGCAGATTATGATAGATAAGCGGTTTAGGTATTCTGTAGAGTTCAGAGGTGCTCCGTCTGGGGGTAGGGGTCAGTTCGTGAGGAGGCAGTCCAGCAGACCCCCATTTCCAGCACCACCACCTCCTCGAGGTGCCCTAGTGCGACCTTATCTTAGAGCTATACTAGAGAGTTCCTACCGCCCACCAACTATTCAGGGTCCTCCCAGTGGGTATTCAGTTCCCCAAGTCCAGACACTTAGTTAACAGCCCATCGCACCGATGAGTTGTTACGAGTGCGGGGAACCCAGCCACATGCGGAGGTTTTGCCCCAAGCTTTGGGGTAGACTAGTACAGCAGGGACAACAGCCTATGCTTATCTGACCAGTTGCTCCACCAGTAGTCCGACCACCAAGAGGTGGAGGACAAGTGGGTAGGGGCCATCATAGAGGTGGAGGTCATCCAGGCGGAGGCCAGCTAGTTGGCGCTTCAGCTCGGTTCTATGCTTTTCCTGCTAGACCAAATGCAGAGGCCTCATATGCTATGATTACAGGTATTATTTCTGTTTGCATCAAATATTCCTCAGTATTATTTGATCTAGGATCCACGTATTCATATGTGTCATCTCTATTTGCTCCATTCCTGTGTGCTTCACGTGTGTCCTTGAGTAATCTTGTTTATGTGTCTACTCCTGTGGGCGATTCTATTATTGTGAACCGGATCTAACGGTCTTGTATTATTACATTTTGTGGTTATGAAACTAGAGCAGATCTCTTATTGCTCGAGATGATCAATTTAGAAATAATTCTGGGTATGGACTGGTTATCTCCATATCATGCTAATCTAGATTGTCATGCCAAAACTGTTTCCTTGGCTATTCCATCTTTGCCTAGGCTGGAGTGGAACAGCTCCTCGGTTAGTTCATTTAATCGGGTTATTTCTTTTATAAAGGCTCAACACATGGTTGAGAAGGGTTGTTTGGCTTATCTAGCCCATGTTCGGGATACTACTGTAGAGACTCCGGCTATTGATTTAGTGCCAGTAGTTCAAGGGTTCTCCGATGTATTTCCTTCAGATCTTCCAGGTATGCCACCTGATCGTGATATTGATTTTTGTATTGACTTGGCTCCAGATNTAATGCGAATGTGTATTGATTATCGCCAATTGACCAAAGTTACTATTAAGAACAAGTACCCGTTGCCACGTATTGATAAACTATTTGACCAGTTGCAGGGTGCTAGGGTGTTCTCTAAGATCGACTTGAGGTCGGGGTATCATCAGTTGAAGATTCGAGATTCGGATGTTCCGAAAACTGCTTTCCGTACTAGATATGGTCACTATGAGTTTCTGGTAATGTCTTTCGGTTTGACTAATGCCCCGGCAACATTTATGGATCTGATTAACAGGGTATTCAGGACATATATTGATTCGTTTGTCATTGTATTCATTGATGACATTTTGATCTACTCGCACAATAAGGAGGAACATGAGCAGCATATGAGAGTAGTGCTTCATACATTGCGGGAACAAAAGCTATATGCTAAGTTCTCTAAATGTGAGTTCTGGCTTGAGTCTGTAACATTTTTGGGACATATTATATCGGGTGATGGTATTAAATTTGATCCCAAAAAGATTGAGGCAGTTCAGAATTAGCATCGTCCCACTTCGGTGACTGAGATCAGGAGTGTTTTGGGTTTAGTAAGTTATTATCGTCGGTTTGTGGAAGGTTTTTCATCTATTGCAGCACCTTTGACCAAATTAACCGAGAAGGGTGTTCAGTTCCGATGGTCCGATGATTGTGAGTCAAGCTTTCAGAAGCTAAAGACAACATTGACTACAGCACCAGTGTTAGTGTTACCTTCTGGTTTAGGGATGTATACAGTATATTGCGACGCTTCACGCGTTGGTTTGGGTTGTGTATTAATGCAATAAGGGCGAGATATTGCATATGCTTCACGTCATTTGAAGCCCCACAAGCAGAATTATCCGGTACATGATTTGGATTTAGCTGCGATTGTTCTCGCCCTTAAGATTTTGAGGCATTATCTTTATGGGGTGTCCTGTGAAGTTTATACTGATCATCACAGTTTGTAGCATTTATTCAAGCAGAGGGACTTAAATTTAAGGCATCGCAGATGGCTGGAATTACTAAAAGATTATGATATTACTATCCTATATCATCCGGGTAAAGAAAATGTAGTTACAAATGCCTTGAGTAGAAAGGCAGAGAGTATGGGTAGTTTGGCTTTCATTTCAGCAGAAGAGAGGCCATTAGCTTTGGGTATCCAGTCCTTGGCCAACAGACTTGTGCGGCTAGTTATTTCAGAGCCTAGCCGAGTTCTTGCATGTGTCGTAGCTCAGTCTTGACTATTTGAGCAGATCAGGGCTCGCCAGTATGATGACCCACACTTAATGGTTCTTCGAGAAATGGTACTACGAGGTGGTTCCAAGAAAGTCACTATTGGTACAGATGGTGTTCTGCGACTCCAGGATTGTCTGTGTGTTCCTAATGTGGATGAACTGAGGAAAGAGATCCTGGAATAGGCACACAGTTCTCGGTATTCTATTCATCCAGGTGCTACGAAGATGTATCGTGACTTGAGGCAGCATAATTGGTGGCGACGAATGAAAAAAGACATAGTTGAGTATGTAGCTAGGTGTCTAAATTTCCAGCAAGTTAAATATGAGCACCAGAGGCCAGGTG
>AWOL01S0045470.1:71298-104491 GCA_000715115.1 Nicotiana otophora
GCGGACCTTGAGGAAGTTTGATGCAGTTTGGGTGATTGTTGACAGGTTGACCAAGTCGGCACATTTTATTCCTGTTGTGACTACGTATACTTCAGAGAGGTTGGCCCAGATTTAGATTCAAGAGATAGTTCGGTTGCACGGTGTGCCAATTTCCATCATATCAGATAGAGGCCCTCAGTTTACTTCATATTTCTGGAGAGCAGTACAGAGTGAATTAGGGATTCGTGTAGAGCTCAGCACAACTTTTCATCCGCAGACTGATGGGCAGTCAGAGCGGACAGTTCAGATTTTGGAGGATATGCTCAGGGCATGTGTGATTCACTTTGGTGGTCCGTGGGATCGTTTCCTGCCTTTGGTCGAGTTTGCTTATAATAACAGTTACCAATCCAGCATCTAGATGGCTCCATTTGAGGCTTTATATGATCGTCAATGTCATTCACCTATCAGATGGTTTGAGCCCTGGGAGGCTAAGTTATATGGTACTGATTTGGTAAAGGATGCCTAGGAAAAGGTAAAGTTGATTTAGGAGCGACTTCGTACAGCACAGTCAAGACAGAAGAGTTACGCGGATCAGAAAGCACGTGATTTATCATTTATGGTAGGTGAAAAGGTTCTCTTGAAGGTTTCTCCGATGAAGGAAATTATGAGATTCGGGAAGTAGGGCAAACTAAGCCCAAGGTTTATAGGCCCATTTGAGGTGTTGAGACGAGTTAGGGAGGTTGCTTATGAGATTGCATTGCCTCCCAGTATATTGGGAGTTAATCCGGTTTTTCATGTATCTATGCTCCGGAAGTGTCATGCTGACCTATCACATGTGTTGGACTTCAGCACAATTTAGCTAGATAAGAGTTTGGGTTATGAAGAAGAGCCATTTGCCATTATTGATAAATAAGTTCGCCAGTTGAGGTCCAAGAGGATTTCTACAGTAACGGTCCAGTGGAGGGGCCAACCAGTCGAGGAAGCGACTTGGGAGGCCTAGGAGGACATGCGGAGCAAATATCCACACTTATTTAGCACTCCGGGTATTATTCTAAACCCGTTCGAGGACGAACATTTGTTTAAGAGTTGGAGAATGTAATGACCCAATCGATCATTTAGACTTTTAGAAACCTGTTCCCTACAAATAAAACTCCCCAAACATGCTTTTATTAATTTATAACTTGCGGGGATGGTTAGTTCGGGATTTCGAAGTGTTTGGGTTGAAATCGGAACACTTGGTTCCTTAAGTTAGCTTTAAATGGACAAGTTTGACTTCGATCAACATTTTGAGAAAACGACCCCGGAATCGGTATTTGACGGTTCCAATAGGTTTGTATGATGATTTTGGACTTGGGCGTATGTCCGAATCGGGGTTTGGATAACCCGGGAGCGTTTTGACGCTTAATAGTAAAAATTAACTATTTGAAGGTTTAGACTTCTTTAAATTTGGTTTGGAGTAGGATTCTTAGTAATTGAAGTCCGTTTGGAATTCCGAGTTTGGGAATAGTTCCGTATAGTGATTTAAGACTTGCACGTAAAATTTCGTGTCATTCCGAGTGGTTTAAGTATATTTCCGCGCATTGGAAGTAAATTTAAGAACTTGAAATTCTTAAGTTTGAATCAATTTGGTTTGAGGTGTGATTCATAGATTTGATATTGTTTTACACGTTTCATGAGTTCGCGCGAGTCCGTTTTATGATTTCAAACTTGTTGGTATGTTCGGGCGGGGTCCCGGGGCCCCCGAGTGTCAACCGAACGAGGCTCGGACCAAGCTGGAAGTTGGGAGCCAAAGCTGAAGCTCCCAGTTACTGTCAGAATCACACCTGCGCTTGGCCAGCCGCAGGTGCGGCAGTATCTCGCAGAAGCGAGCCTCGCAGATGCGAGTTTTTGTGCGCAGAAGCGGAAAAGGGAAGGGGTCAATCGACCGCAGATGCGGAGAATTTGCGCACCTGCGAACATGCAGGTGCGAAGCTTTGTGCGCAAATGCGAGAATTGGCCAGGCAAGTGAAACTCGCACCTACAAGGATTTTCCGCAGGTGCGAAAGACCTGTTTGGCAGAAAGCTTAAAAGAACGAGAATTCACCATTTTTGCCCATTATCTTCCATTCTTGGGCGATTTTGGATCTTTTTGAGTGGTAATTTCAACTAACAACTTTGAGGTAAGTTAATTCTACACCCTTGAGTTAAATACATAGATTATGGGTAGATTATAACTTCTAAATCTTAGAAATCAAGGGTTCAGGTGAAAAACCTAGATTTTTATAAAAGTGAGATTTTAACCATGAAAATAGTTATGGAATTGAGTAGAAATTATATATTCGAGTTCTTGAGATTATGGGTAACGTTTTCATCTAAACATTTCCAGAATCCAACCACGTGGGCCCGGGGTGAATTTTAGGAATTTTACCATTTTGGATAGGGTAATTTATTTAATAGATGAATTTCGAATTATTGAATATATATTAATTATTTTATATAACTTTTAGATAGTTTTGGATTTTTCGACATTGAGTGGAGAATTTTACGCGACGCGATAATCGGAAAGTGGACTTTCAGATGAGGTATGTCTCTTGTCTAATCTTGTGAGGGGAAAATTACGCCACATGGATTAAATTGAATAATTGCTGATAATTGCGGGGGCTACATATGCACGAGGTGTCGAGAGTCCGTGCGTAGCTACAATTAATGCTAAAGTCCGGGTAGTTTAGGACTCAAAGCATGAATTACTTGTTTAAAATTGTATTCCTTGTTTAATTAATATTATTTGATATATTTATATATATATGTGGTGAATTGTTAGATAAAAATATTAAAGGATGGAAAAATTATATGTTTGATTTTCTGTTTAAATTAATTAATACTGAAAAGAAATTATTCTTCCTTCCGAATTTATCTTATAATAAATATACTCTCCTTCCGGAGGTACATATAAAAATGTCCTCGTTTCTTGTGGAGCGGGCCGAACGCGTCGGCAGGATAGATGCATCTATGGATCGCGTCGCACGTCCCTCGGCAGTGTACACGACACTCTGGATCGAGCTGTACGTCCTCGGCTGAAATTGTGCTTAATAATAATAATAACTACACGATACTTTAATAGCTTATTTCAGCTTGCGAAGCTAATTGATAAATTGAAAACTCCTTGAAATTTAATGAATTATTATTCTTGCTTGTTAAAGAATTAATTGTTATTCCTGTAAATGATATTTAATTGATAAATTGGAAATTATTTGAATTGAAGGAATTTAATTAATATATTAAGAATTGTTGCATTTGAAGGAATTTGATTATTTTCGCTGATTAAATAAATTATTTTAAATTCTGTAAATCATGCTGATTTAAATATCCTAGTTGTATTTCAATTATTATTATTGACCCATAGTGAGTGTCAAAGTCGGTCATCTCGTCTCTACCACTTCGAGATTAGGCTTGATACTTACTGGGTACACGTTGTTTACGTAGTCATACTACACTTGCGGCACTTTTTTGTGGAGGAACTAAGGCAAGTACTAGTGGGGGACCTATCGTCTTACCCCCACGTTATCCAGGGGCATAGTGGTGAGCTGTTTCTCTTATCCGTTCTGCACCTACTAATGTCTCTCTTTGTATTTTTTATTATGTCTATTTTTACTTCAGACAGTATTTGAGGTTTTGTATAATCTACTAGATGTTCATATACTTGTGACACCAGGTCTTGGCACATATATTGGTCGAGTTTGGGTTTTATTATATTTTCTTGGTTTTAAATTTTATCAATGTATGCTTAATTTATTAGTTGGCTTGCCTAGCTGTAGTGTTGGTCGCCATCACGACTTATAGGTTCAATTTGGGTTGTGACAAACTATACTTTTGATTTTGTGAAATTAAATCATAATAACATTGCATATAATCAAATTCTAAGTTTTTGAGCGTCGAGGAGTTGTTCTTACCAATTAAAAGTATTTGGTCGGCTTTATATTTATTAAATTGAATTTTACACAAGACAAAATAGTTATACAATTATTTTTCTAACAAATAAGACTTTTTAACGATATAAAGTTCTTTTAATAAATCTTTATTTATTGAAGTTATGATGTTGTAAAAAGGACTTTAATATTAATTACGATTTTACCTTATAAACTAATAGGAAAAATAAATAGTAAGTTCTCTTAGAACCTTTTTAACATTATTCGTTCATTATCACAAATCTATCTATCTATATCTTTATTATATTAAAGGAATGGATACCTTTAGCGAAATATCGTTCGTCTTTTTTTTACCCTTTTAAGATAAAGTTCACAGAAAAAATTGTCATTTGATTGTTCTACTTGCTAATATTTAGGAGTTTAAAATTAAATCTAATTTAATACTCATTAAATCTTTTCTTATTTGAATTTAATAAGAAATTCTTGTAATTAGAATTTTACAATTATTAAAGTTTACCTTATACAAATTTTATAATTAAAGTATGATTAAATTGTAACGACCCAACCAGTCATTTAGATCTCTAGCGCGTCGTTCGGCGGTTTGAGGCCATAAGCAGCTTCACATCAGGTATTATGACTTGTACGCGTGGTCGGAATTGAAATTTCGGAAGTTCAGAGTTGATTTGGAAAGAAAATTTTTATTTCGGAAGCTCTAAGTTAGAAGAATTGACTAAAGTTGAATTTTGAGTAAACGGCCTCAGAATCGGGATTTGAAGGTTCCAACAAGTTCGTATGATGATTTTGGACTTGGGCGTATGTCCGGGTCAACATTTGGATGACCCGGGAATGTCTCTACACCTATTATGGAAGTTGACTGTAACTGCTACTTTAATTCCTTCAATTCTGCTAGGGCCATACGATATGGTGGAATAGAAATGGGTTGAGTTCCTGGTAACAAATCAATGCCAAAATCAATATCCCTCTCGGGTTGATTCAGTGGGATTTTTGGGTCATATAGTTTCGTGCAAGGGGATAAAGGTAGATCCGAAGAAGATTGAAGAAGTGCAGAGTTGGTCCAGACCGTCCTCAGCTACGGAGATCCTGAGTTTCCTTAGTTTGGCAGGGTATTATCGCCGATTTGTAGAAGGTTTCTCTTCTATTGCTGCAACTATGACCAAATTGACCCAGAAGGGTGCTCTATTAAGGTGGACCGAGGAATATGAGGAGAGCTTCCAAAAGCTCAAGATAACTTTGACTACAACCCCAGTATTGGTGTTACCTACAGGTTCATGGTCTTATACTGTGTATTGTGATGCACCGCATATTGGTCTAGATGCAGTGTTGATGCAAGACGGTAGGGTGATTTTCTATGCCTCCATACCGTTAAAGGTACATGAGAAGAATTATCCTGTCCACGACCTTGAGTTAGCAGCTTTTTGTTCAGGCCTTGAAGATTTGGCGGCATTATTTGTATGGTGTCCATTGTGAGGTCTACATCGATCATCGGAGTCCACAACTTATGTTTAAATAGAAGGATCTTAATTTGCGGCAGCGGAGATGGTTGGAGTTCCTTAAGGATTATGATATCACCATTCTCTATCATCCTGGGAAGGATAATGTAGTGGCTGATGCATTGAGTCGTAGGGTGGAGAGTTTGGGCAGCTTAGCATATTTACCGGTAGCAGAAAGGCCTAGCCTTGGATGTTCAGGCCTTGTCTAATTCGTTTGTTAGATTGGATGTTTCCAAGCGGAGCCGAGCCGAGCCGAGTTTTGGTTTGTGTGGTGTCTCACTCTTCTCTTTATGATCGTATCAAGAAGCGTCAGTATGATAACCCTTATCAGCTTGCCCTTAAGGACACAGTTCAGCACATTGATGCCAAGGAAGTCAGTATTGGAGATGACGGTGTATTACGGATGCATTAAAGTCTATGTGTACCCAATAAAGATGGCTTGCGTGAGATGATTCTCCAAAAGGCTCACAGTTCACGGTACTCCATTCATCTGGGTGGTGCAAAGATGTATTAGGACTTGAGATAGCACTATTAGTAGAGGCGGATGAAGTAAGACATAGTGGAGTATGTAGCTCGCTACCTAAATTGTCAACAGGTGAAGTATGAGCATCAACAACCAGCTAGATTGCTTCAGAAGTTAGAGATTCTAGAATGGAAATGGGGGCGGATCACTATGGATTTCGTTGTTGGGCTCACACGGACTGAAAAGAAGTTTGATACAGTTTGGGTGATTGTGGATCGATTGACCAAGTCAGCTCATTTCATTCCTATAGTTACTAAATACTCTTCGGAGCAGCTGGCTCAAGTTTATATTTGCGAGATTGTTAAGCATCATGGAGTACCGGTATCTATCATCTCTGACTGGGGCACACAGTTTACATCACGGTTCTGTAGAGCTATACAACGAGAGTTGGGTACTCGGGTAGAGTTGAGTACATTATTTCACCCTCAAACGGATAGACAGTTTGAGTGCACTATTCAGATATTAAAGGACATGTTTCATGCGTGTGTGATAGATTTTGAGGGTATTTGGGATCAGTTCTTTCCACTTGCAGAGTTTGCTTACAACAACAGCTACCAGTCGAGCATTCATATGGCTCCTTATGAGGCCTTGTATGGTAGACGGTGCCGATCTTCAGTGGGTTGGTTCGAGCCGGGCGAAGCTAGACTATTGGGCACGAACTTTGTTCAAGATTCTTTGGAAAAGGTTAAGTTGATGCAGGATCGACTCCGTACAGCCCAATCTAGACAAAAGAGTTATGCGGATCGAAATGTTCGTGATGTTCCATTCATGGTTGGTGAGCGGGTCTTACTCCGGGTTTCACCTATGAATGGTGTTATTAGGTTTGGAAAGAAGGACAAGTTGAGCCCGAGGTATATCGGACCTTTTGAGATTCTTGAGAGAGTTGAAGGGGTGGCTTACAGACTTGCACTACCACCTAGTCTCTCTGCAATTCATCCAGTGTTCCATGTTTCCATTCTCTGGAAGTATCATGGCGACCTGTCTCATGTGTTAGACTTCAACTCGGCCCAGTTGGACAAGGATCTATCTTATGTCGAGTAACAAGTGGCCATTTTGGACAGACAGGTTAGAAACCTAAGATCAAAGAGCATTGGTTCAGTGAAAGTACATTGGAGGGGTCATCCGGTCGAGGAGGCGACTTGGGGGACCGAGCATGATATTCACAATTGTTATCCTCATCTTTTTCCCACTCCTGGTATAATTCTAAACTAGTTCGAGGACGAACGTTTGTTTAAGAGGGGGATGATTTAACGACCCAGCCAGTCGTTTTAAAAGTCATAGCCATGTTTCCCTACTTACTGCTCATTCTGTACTTTATAACTGTTATGTGACTTACCAGGGGTAATTGGTTCGTGTCCGGTGAGGGTTTTAGAATGAATTGGAACACTTAGTTCCAAAGTTTAAAACTTAAGTTGAAAAGGTTAGCTGGATATTGACCTATATGTAAACAACCCCGGAATAAAATTTTGATGATTCCAACAGCTCCGTATGGTGATTGTGGACTTAGGAGCGTGTCCAAAATTTTATTTGTAAGTCCGTAGTTAAATTAGGCTTGAAATGGCTAAAATAGGTATTTAAATTTGGAAGTTTGATTGAGGAGTTGACTTTTTGATATCGGGGTCTGAATCTAGTTCCAAAACTTTTCATAGCTCTGTTATGTCATTTATGACTTGTGTGCAAAATTTGAAGTTAATCGGTGGTGATCGAAGCCTCGCGTGCGAAGGGGAAATGGCCGGAGAGGATTTTTGCCTTGGTGTTGGTGAAGGGCAGCTCGCGTTCGCGAAGGACAGGCAAGGCATCGCGTTCGCGAAGGGCAATGTTTTGCAACAATATTTTGTGATTCGCGAACGCGAGGCACTGACCACATTCGCGAAGAAAAAATGTCTGGGAAGAGAGTTTAAGTTCATAAAATGGGACTTCATCCCATTTTCCTGTTTGACGAATTGGAGCTCGGGGAGAGGCGATTTTCGGAAGGTTGAAAACTTAAGTTGAAAACGTATACGGGATGTCGACTTATATGTAAACAACCCCGGAATAGAGTTTTGATAATTTCAATACCTCCGTATAGTAATTTTGTACTTAGGAGCGTGTCCGAAAAATTATTTGGAAGTTCGTAGTTAAATTAAGCTTGAAATGGCTAGAATAAAGGTTTAGGTTTGGAAGTTTGACTGTGGAATTATCATTTTGTTATCGGGGTCGGAATCAGATTCTGGATATTTGAATAGGTCTTTTATGTCATTTATGACTTGTATGCAAAATTTGAGATCAATCGGACTTGAGTTGATAGGTTTCGGCATCGAATGTAGAAGTGGGAATTTCTTAGTTTCATCAAGCTTGGATTGGAGTATGATTTGTGATTTTAGCGTTGTTTGTTGTGATTTTAATTTTCGACTAAGTTCGTATGATATTTTAGACCTGGTTCGTATATTCAGACGGGGTCCCGAGTGCGATCCAGATCGAATTCGGATCAATATTTGGACTTAGGCAAATTCTGCAATTTGCAGCTTCTGGTATCATCACACCTGGACAGAACATATAATTCGGGGGTTGGCCATTTTTACCATTTTGGATTTTAAGAACTCGGGTGAGGCGATGTTCGGGAGATCTTTCAAGGATTTTAAGAGCTCGGGTGAGGCGATGTTCGGGAGATCTTTCAAGGATTTTAAGAGCTCAGGTGACTTAAATTATGAATGTATGTTGGAACATTAGTATTTTCATAGGGAATTAATTCCAATAATTTATACTGATTGAATCGAATTAACTGTGACTAGATACGAGGCTTTCGGAGGCCAATTCGCGAGGCAAAGGCATAACGAAGTAAAGAATTACACAAGTCGAGGTAAGTGACTTGTCTAACCTTGTGTGGAGGAAATTCCCCCTAGGATTGGTATTGATGCGATAATTATAATGTGTTGAAAGTCGTGTGCACGAGGTGAAGAGTGTGTACACGGGCTAAATGTGGAAGATTATGTCCTTAAATTCTGTAGATTATTGATGCATATTAATTAAATTATTTTATCCTGTTATATTCATAATCATTGATCTATTTTATATTTTTAAATTTGCCTGACATTTTTCCAACTAATTGTTTTACCTGTTTAGTTGAAACTTTGTTTTCTTTTAGTCTGTGCATTAATCGTGTCACGACCCAATTTCATCATATGCCATGATAGGGCCCAACACCGTTGTTAGGCAAGCCAACACTTATAGATCTAGTGATTTCCACTTTAATATGTTTGCAAACTGAATAACTTTCCGCATTTGTAAAGGTTTTGGAAATTTGCTGTTGTAAAGTAATTAAACAAAAGCAACTCAGTGCAAATCGAAGTCACAACATTAAATCCAAAATCATAAGTCTACTAGTGTGTGCCAAGATATATAAATCCAAAATCATAAGTCACAACATTTGAGAAATATTTATTATGTATATTTGGTACTGCTGCCTCTGCTGATTTTGAAACCTAGAGCTTCTTATTCGTGGAATCGAGGGTTGTTTTATTGTCATGCATTTGCAGTACGCCCAGGTGAACTCCATGAAAAACCGGGGTGCCTCTGACCCATTGTATTAAAATTATAGTTTCCTACAATATTCACTTCCTCAGTTGAGGCTTGACACTCATGAGTAGGGTGTCCTCTTCCACATATATCACAAGATGTGTGGTGTACATTTTACATCGAAGCTACAGTTAGATTTCGTATTTCTTTAGCCATAGCATCAACTTGTACTTGCACAGATGTATTAGCATCAACTTGGTGAACACCAGTTGATTTTCTTTTTTCCACACTATCATAGGGCCACTGATTAGCATCTTCGGATAACTCATCAAGAATTGTAACTATCTCCTCTGGAGTCTTCTTCATAAAGGGGCCTCCAACTGTATTGCTCAATGTTCTACGCGAGGTCGGTGTCAATCTATCCCAAAAGTCCTGGAGCTGTATCTAGAGTTCAATTCTGCTATGTTTACACCTTCTAACTATCTCCTTAAACCTCTCCCATGCTTCAAAAACAGTTTCATTCTCTTTTTGGAAGAAGTTATGGATTTATCTTCTAAACTTGCCCCTCTTAGCTGAGGAAAAATATTTATTAAGAAATTTTCTGGCCATTTCCTCCCATGTTCTAATTGACCCATTTGGAAAGATTCGAAGCCACTGCTTCGCATCATCTTTAAGTGAAAAGGGGAATGCCCTTAAATACATTGCATCTTGTGATACCCCATTATATTGAAACATCTTCATAATCTCCTCGAAGTCCATCAGATGCGTGTTTGGATCTTCATTCATCAGTACAAATATTTAGTAGAAACTCTTCTCTCGATTAAGTATCAACCTCACAATATGAAACAATTTATGCTCGGTGAAGATATGCAAGAATTCGTAATGGGTTGATCTTTAGGAGAACCTCTTTCGATTATCCTCCTAACTAGGTTTAATCAAGAATTAAACTAGCCTATTTCGATTACTTAGAAGAATTTATGAACTCTACCAACAATATATTGAAAATATTTCACAAGTTATGCCTCTTTCTATTACAAGAATAAGTGAACATAGATGAAACAATTAAATCATCCAAAACCGATTCAAATACATAAAAATAGAGTTATAACCCACAAACAACTATCAATACACCAAATCCATCAAAACCCAAAAGGTTCTACTCCATAGACATGGAGAATTTCTTCACAAATGAAATAAAAGTAGAGGAAAGCATAAATACAATCCAAATCTGGATCTTGAGTGAGGAAGAAATGATCAAATCCTTGTGCTTGTGTTCTTCAAACTCCTCCATAGCCTCCTTGGCCTCCCTAGGTCGAAATCTGTCCAAAAGTCCTTCTAAAATGGTATTTTGGGGTATTTAATACCCCCGCAAAACAAAAACGGAGAAACTACCATTTTCTTAGAGAAATAGGACTCTTCCCAGATAGGACATGCGGAGTCACGCACTTGCTCGCGCATTTTTCACACCGTTCTACCCCAAGTGCGCGCCTAGTGCGCGATCGCGCACTTGGTCGCGCACCTGGGTGGTATCAATTAGAAATTTTGGAAAGTGTGAAACATGAAAGTTTTATCCCTTTTAAATAGCTTTCCAACGATATATTATGGAGCCCAAACGGATTTCTGAGCTAAACGTTATATGCATGTTACTGGACAGTGCGCAGTATGCTTGCTCGATTCTTCGTTTCGTTATTAAAGTGCACTATCATCCATTGATCCTCGAACACAATCCCAACTTAATCCTTGGGATTTTACTCAGAATGCAAAGCTAAAAAATGGCATGTATTCATTCCACAACATCTACATAGATCGGGATCACTCTTACACGGCATAAAACACACAATTAGTGCAAAACACTAGCGATTAAAGTTCCAACTCAATTAAAGTGCAGTAAATTAGAGTGCAATAAGCGACTAAAACACAAGATTATAGCCTAAGTGGGTTTTGCAGGAGAGTGATGTTTCCGCAAAAGCGGATGCACAGGTGCGAGCCCAAGCTCCGTAGGGGCAGAAATGCCTGGGAAGTGTTTAAATTCGAGAGTTTCCGAGAGTTTCTTCATTTTAAACATTTCAAGCTCGTGATTAGATTTTGAGAGGGATTTCGAAGGGATTCTTGAGGTAAGTCACTTGTGGTTTAACTTAATCAATAATTATGTTTCCCCGTTGACTTTTCCACCAAGATGGGGAAACATAAATTGGGGCTAAGGATTTGGAGACTTTAAATTGGGGATTTGGGGGGTCGATTCGGTGTTAGGTTTTGGTAAATTTTGTATGGTTGGACTCGTGGTTGAATGAGCTTCCGGACTTTGTGACCTTTGTTGGATTCCGATATGTGGGCCCGGGGGGGCCTACTTTTGAGTGGACTTTTTGACTTTTAATTAAAAACTTAGTAATTTCATATGGTGTTAATTTCTTTAGCTCTTGTTGATTGTATCGAACTATTTGTGACTAGATTCAAGGCATTTGGAGGCCGTTTCGCGAGACAAGGGCTTATTGGAGTAGGTATTCGCACAGTTTGAGGTAAGTAATACTTCTAGACTTGATTCTGAGTGTATGAAGCCCCGAATTTCGTGATTATGTGATTGGTGTGAGGTGACGCATATGCTGGGTGATGGGCGTGTAGGCGTGCACCGTGTGAATTGTGATTTAGTCTCTTCCATGGAACTGCGTAGCTACCTTATCTTAACATTTTTACTGTACTCTATGTATTAGAGCACTTGAACTGTAATTCATGCTAGAAATCATGTTTAGGCTATATGATGATACTATTGGGACTCTCAGTGGTCGTCCTTTGTTGTTGAGTTATTTACTTAATTGTAGTTATGTACTCAGTCGCATTCATCATTTCATGTCATATCTTCGCAGATCATCGAGGTAACTGCTTGGCGTTCGCAGACCTTGACTCTCCTCCCTAATCTTTCAGTTTATTTATTCAGTTTTATTTCTAGACAGTGTACTAGATTTTGTCATTTCGTAGATGCTCATGTACTCAGTGATACACCGGTTTTGGGAAGAATTTATGTATTGAGTTATGATTTTTCTATCCTATTTTTTAAGAGATTTTCCTTTACTTAAACTATTTTAGTATCTTTCAAAGATTTAAAGTGGTGAAAATGTCTGAATAGTCGGCTTGCCTAGTACCACGATAGGTATCATCACGACGGGTTGGTTTGGGTCGTGACATTTAATACTCATATTAGACATTGGTAGATCTTAGGGAAGCAAATATGTGTTGGCATTGTTGTTGAGAATGTTGAAGACGATTGTGTATAATATTTTTAATTAATCCATCCATTCGGGGTATAATTCCCGATATGGTGAGGGGTTCGTCTTTGACCCCTACTGTATATAACCTTGCAGAGAAGATGAATACTTAAAATTGGCGGAGGATTTGGAAGATGAAAGCATGACAAACACAAAGGGAGTGAGTGATTAGTGGTTCATACAGTGGCAATTTTTAAGGTTTTTTTAAAAAAAGAAAAAAACCAATTATGTCGTATGGTGGCATGTCCCTATCATTAAATTAGAGAAAATACAAGGAAAAGAGGCAAACTCAACGTTGGATCCTCATTAGAAGACCCGAACTGGATTAGCACAAGTAACGATTTTTAAGGTTGAGAATGATGACAAGGCAGAAAACTTTGGACCGAAGTTGAAGCTAAAGTTGTAGATTTAACTGGACTCATTACTTTTATTGAAAGCTAGAAAATATTACAAACTACGTACAAAACATATAATTTCAATTTATTGAAGATAAAGAGAGTGGGTGTTACAAAAACTGAAGTATTGTTTTTCATAAAGGTGTGGGCACTTGGGTTCATTCTTTTTGAGACGGATGAAGTTATTCAACACTATTTATTTCTTTAAAGACGTGGCGCACCTGGGATGGCCCAGCTCTTTCAAGGGTGACATTCAATCTATTTTAACATGTGAGATAAAGTGTGGCTATTATAATTTGGAAGTTTAATCAATCATAGATAGAGGGAGTTATTCAATACTATTTATTTCTTTAAAGATGTGGTGCACCTGGGATGGCCCGGCACTTTCAAGGGTGAGATTCAATCCATTTTAACATGTGAGAAAAAGTGTAGCTATTAGAATTTGGAAGTTCAACCAATCTTCTGCACTGAATTAACCTTATATTTTGTCGGACGTTTTTTCTTTTTTTCTTTTTTTCTTTTGTACTCCATGTTTCTTCCCTTTGTCTTTTTCTTTTTTCACTTTTATCTTTCATTTTCTTTTTGTTGTTCACATGGGGTCCCCTGCCCCCATCAGCGTGACATCCAAATATTGAGTTTATATACAACTTTGCAGACGTTAATCATATAGACAATTCCTACTGAGTTAGTAGAAAACATATAGTACTATCTCCGTTTCAATTTAAACGAGATGCATTGATTCGGTATATAGTTTAAGAAAAAAAAAGATTTTAGAAACTTATGGTTCTAAAAATTTAAGGGGTAAAAACTTTATGGGACCATAATATTTGTGTGGTTATAAAAGCTTTTCATTAAGGGTAAAATTAGTAAAAAGAAGAGTTTAAAGTTGAATTATTTTCAATTGTAAAATGTGTTATTCTTTTTGAAACGGTGTAATAAGGAAAATATGTTATCTAAATTTGAAACAGATGGAGTAATATATATTAGAAATCTCGTTTTCAGTAGCTATCTTAATGACTTAATGTATAAAGACATTAATATTTTGTAAAATATGATCCATTAATATTTGACAAGGTGGGTTGCTCTGATGGTAAGCACCCTCCATTTCCAACCAAGAGGTTGTGAGTTCGAGTCACCCCAAGAGCAAGGTGGGGAGTTCTTGGAGGGAAGGATGCCGAGGGTCATTTGGAAACAGCCTCTCTANTTAGAAATCTCGTTTTCAGTAGCTATCTTAATGACTTAATGTATAAAGACATTAATATTTTGTAAAATATGATCCATTAATATTTGACAAGGTGGGTTGCTCTGATGGTAAGCACCCTCCATTTCCAACCAAGAGGTTGTGAGTTCGAGTCACCCCAAGAGCAAGGTGGGGAGTTCTTGGAGGGAAGGATGCCGAGGGTCATTTGGAAACAGCCAGGGTCATTTGGAAACAGTCTCTCTACCACAGGGTAGGGGTAAGGTCTGCGTACACACTACCCTCCCCAGACCCCACTAGTGGGATTATACTGGGTTATTCTTGTTGTTGTTTCTTATTCAAATAGCTCAATATACGATATCTTAATTGACTTTTTTAATCCTTTAATACTTTATTTCATGTTGGATAAAATTATACAATAATTAATTTTTTATTTTTTGGATATACAATGCTTTGTTTAAATTTGACGAACTAATAGTTAAGAATTTGAGGCAACACACAGGTAGTTGATTTGAATTGGAATCACTAGTTGATTCAAATAGTTTTTCTCTTGCACTGGCCAAATATACGGTAAAATATGATCCAGAGTTTCGTAACGAGATAAATCATATTTGGTTTAGATAATCTTCAATAGGGAAGAGATTATAAATATATCAAGCATACAATAATCAGTCAAAAGCTCATCATTAATTTAATTACACAAATCTGTCTTATAGCCTGTTTTGTCAAGCATAAAAAATCACCATATTTTGAGAAATATTGTTTTTTCAAAAGTACTTTTGGTTAGAAACAGTTTGTATTCGTTAATTAATTTGAAAAATACTTTTGAGCAACAATTTGTCACGACCCGAAATTCCCACCTTCGGACCGTGATGACGTCTAACATTTCACTTGCTAGGCAAGCAAACGTTAGACTAATATTAGACAATTTTAAATTAATTAATAACAAAGAAACCAATGCGGAAGTAAAGTTTGAAATGTAGTGATTAATCCACAAAAATAGCGATGTCTAAATACTATTCCAGAATTAGTGTCACAAGTGCACGAGCTTCTAGAATAATACAAATAAAGGTCTGAAAAAAATAAAGCTGTCTGAAAACAAACACACAGCTAAAGTAAAGTAGACGGGGACTTCAGAACCGCCGACGACGTGCAGTTATACCTCAAGTCTCCTATGGTAGCTGAAATCCGAGTAAGTCTATGGTACACCGTTTGGACCAACTCTGAAATCTGCACGAGAAGTGTAGAGTGTAGTATCAGTACAACCGACCCTATGTACTGGTAAGTGCCGAGCCTAACCTCGAAGAAGTAGTGACGAGGCTAAGGCAGGTCACTTACATTACCTGTACGCAATAATAGTAATAACTACAATAATAGAATTAAATCAGGTAACTCATTTCTAATAGTAGAAGCCAACTCAGCAGTCATAACCAAATATTATTTCAATCAATTTCCGTTGCAGCGTGCAACCCGCTCCCACAACATATTCATTTTCAATCCTCCCACATATTTATTTTAATCAAGTATATATAGACTTTTAAGTAAGTTTGTTGTGGCGTGCAACCTGATCCCCCAATATGGAGTTTTAATAAGTCTCTTGCGGCGTGCATCCCGATCCCCCCAATATGAACTTTTAATAAGTCTGTTGCGGTGTGCAACCCGATCCCCCAATATGGACTTTTAATAAGTCTGTTGCAGCGTGCAACCCGATCCTCCAATATGGACTTTTAATAAGTCTGTTTCAGCGTGCAACCCGATCCCCCAATATGGACTTTTAATAAGTCTGTTGCAGCGTGCAACCCGATCCTCCAATATGGACTTTTAATAAGTCTGTTTCAGCGTGCAACCCGATCCCCCAATATGGACTTTTAATAAATCTGTTGCGGCGTGCAACCCGACCCCCTAATATGGACTTTTAATAAGTCTGTTGCGGCGTGCAACCCGATCCCCCAATATATTCATTTACCAATTCTTATAGAAGATATTGCCCCAATAAATGCAACAATTAATATAAAACTTTTAAGACAACAAGCATATAATAATTATGATTTAAATATGAAACAAACAATGACAAATATCAATTTATTATGCAAATCGGGGAGAAAATAGGCAGTTTACTATTTAATATGCTAAATGTCAAGTAGCAATTAATGCACATAAATCAAATCAGCATGTAGCAATTATTGTAGGAATTCAAGAATTAATATTTGACAAAGAATATGATAGAAATATTTATCATAACAATTAATTCGTGTATTAAAACAAATTTAGTGTTTTCAAATAATTATGCAAACAATTAATTTGACGACGTATAAACTGTAGTCACCTCGCCTATACATCGTTCACATAACAAATAATTTAAGGTTCTATTCCCTCCAGTCAAGGTTAACCACGACACTTACCTCGCTTTGCAATTTCAATTAATTACTCGACCACGGATTTTCCTTTTAAATTTATCTCCAAAAGCTTCAAATCTATTCACAAATAATTCGATATACTCAATACGAATCATAGGAATTAATTTCATATGAATTTATAAATTTTTCGGATAAAAATCCGAAATTCACTTTAAAAATTGACAGTGGGGACCACGTCTTGAATCTCGAAAAAACTTACGAAATCCGAACACTCATTCCGAGACGAGTCCAACCATACCAAAATTATCAAATTTCGATGTCAAATGGACCTTCAAATCTTAAATTTTCGTTTTTGGAAGATTTTATAAAAATATAATGTTTCTCCCAAACTTTCACAGATTCATGATATAAATGAGCATGGAATCATGAAATATAATCAATATAGGATAAGGAATACTTACCCCAATATTTTCTCGTGAAAATCGCCCAAGAATCGCCTTACCTGAGCTAAAAAATGGAAAATGGTTGAAAATGGGACCAATCCCATTTTCTAGAACTTAAGTTCTATTTGCCCAGGTTTTTACCCCATGCGATCGCGGATAATGCTTCGCGATCGCGAAACACATTTTTAGGCTGCCCAGTCTTTGCTCTACGCGAACGCGGAAGAGCTTATGCCAACGCGAAGAACCATTTCCCAGCCTTACGCGATCGCAGACGGCTGAATGTGGTCGCATTGCACAAATCGCGTGCTACAGCTTCTGCCTCACTCCTTCTTCGCGAACGCGGCTTTGCCCACGCGTTCGCGATGCCTTAGCTTCTCCAACTATTCGATCGCGTACAATACTATGAGATCGCATAGTGCAAATTTCCATCAGTGCTCAACAAGCCTTCGTGATCGCGGATGAAGCCATGCGAATGCGATTAATGAAACCAGAAGTGGAAATACCAGATTGTTTTCCAAAGATGCAAAACACCTGTAGCCTATCCGAAACTCACCCGAGCCCTTGGGGCTCCAAATCAAACATGCACACATGTACTAAAACATCATATGAACTTGTTCGTGTGATCAAATCGCCAAAATAACACCTAGAACTACGAATTGAACACCAAATCGAATAAAATTTTTAAGAAAATTTTAAACTTATATTTTCACAACCAGACATTCGAATCACGTCAAATCAACTCCGTTTCTCACCAAATCCGGCATACAAGTTAAAAATATTATAGTGGACCTATACCGGGCTCTGAAACTAAAATACGGACCCGGTGTCAATAAATCCATCATCAGTAAATTCTTAAAATTCATTTAGCTTTCAAACTTTTAATGTTTCATCAAATTCCATATCTCGGGCTAAGGACCTCGGAATTCGATTCTAGGCATACACTCAAGTCTCAAATCACGATACAAACCTACCAGAACTGTCAAAATACTGATCTGAATCTGTTTACTCAAAATGTTGACCAAAGTCAACTGAGTTAAATTTAAAACCTGTAGCCTATTCGAAACTCACACGAGCCCTTGGGGCTCCAAATCAAACATGCACATAAGTCCTAAAATATCATACGAACTTGCTCGCGTGATCAAATCACCAAAATAATACCTAAAACTACGAATTGAACACAAAATCGAATGAAATTTTCAAGAAAACTTTTAAACTTATATTTTCACAACCAGACGTCTGAATCACGTCAAATCAACTCCGTTTCTCACCAAATTTGGCATACAAGTCATAAATATTATAGTGGACCTATACCGGGTTCCGAAACCAAAATACGGACCCGGTGTCAATAAATCCAACATCAGTAAATTCTTAAAATTCATTTAGCTTTCAAACTTTTAATGTTTCATCAAATTCTATATCTCGGGCTAGGGACCTCGGAATTCGATGCTAGGCATACACCCAAGTCTCAAATAACGATACAGACCTACCGGAACTGCCAAAATACTGATCTGGGTCATTTTACTCAAAATGTTAACCAAAGTCAACTGAGTTGAGTTTTAAAGCTCTATTTCGTATTTTAATCCATTTTACACATAAAAACGCTCCTGAAAATTGTACGGACTACGCACACAAGTCGATAAGTGATAAATAGTTATTTTTGAGGTCTTAGAACACATAATTAATTATCAAATTTAAATATGATCTTTTGGGTCATCGCACTCTCCACATCTAAAACAAACGTTCGTCCTCGAACAAAGTTAGAAAAAGTACGTGAGCTGGTAAAAAGGTGTGGATATTTACTCCGCATGTCCGACTCGGACTCCCAGGTAGATGTCTCAATTGATTGACCTCTCCATTATATGCGAATTGAAGGATAACTCTTAGACCTCAACTATTGGACCTGCCAGAAAAGAATAGCCACCGACTCCTCCTCGTAAGTCAAATCTTTGTCCAATTGGACTGAGCTGAAATCTAAAATATGGGACGGATCACCATGATATTTCCGGTGCATAGACACATGGAACACCGGATAAATTGTTAATAAACTAGGTGCTAATGCAAGCATGTAGGCTACTTCACCCACCCTTTCAAGAATTTCAAAGGGTCCAATATACCTAGAGCTCAACTTGCCCTTCTTTCCGAACCTCATTGCACCTTTCATAGGTGAAACTCGGAGTAATATTCTTTCTCCAACCATGAATGCAATATCACGAACTTTACGGTCGGCATAACTCTTTCGCCTAGACTGAGCTGTGCGAAGTCGATCCTGAATAATCTTGACCTTATCCAAGGCATTATGTACCAAATCGGTACCCAACAATTGAGCCTCTCCCGGTTCAAACCAGCCAACTGGAGAACAACATTGCCTTCCGTATAATGCCTCATATGGAGCCATCTGAATGTTTGACCGATAGCTATTATTATAAGCAAACTCCGCAAGTGGCAAGAACTGATCCCAAGAATCTCCGAAGTCTATAACACAAGCGCGAAGCATATCTTCCAATATCCGAATGGTGCGCTCTGACTGTCCATCTATCTGTGGATGAAATGATGTACTCAACTCAACCCGCATGCCTAACTCATACAGTACAGCCCTTCAGGAGTGTGAGGTAAATTGCGTACCTCGATCTGAAATAATAGTCACGGGCACACCGTGAAGGCAGACAATCTCACGAATGTATATTTTAGCTAACCGCTCTGAAGAATAGGTAACTGCCACCAGAATGAAATGTGCTGACTTGGTCATCCTGTCCACAATGACCCAAACTGCGTCAAATTTTCTCTAAGTCTGTGGAAGCCCAACAACAAAATCCATAGTGATATGCTCCCACTTCCACTCAGGAATTTCTAACTTCTAAAGCAAACCACCAAGTCTTTGATGCTCGTACTTGACTTGCTAAAGATTTAGATACCGAGCTACATATGCAACTATATCCTTCTTCATTCTCCTCCACCAGTAATGTTGTCGTAAATCTTGATACATTTTGACGGCTCCTAGATAAATAGAATACTTAGAGTTGTGTGCCTATTCAAGAATTAATTCACGAAGCCCATCAACATTAGGCACACAAATACGAATCTGCATTCGCAGAACTCCATCTTCCCCCACAACAACTTGTTTGGCATCACCGTGCCGTACCGTGTCCTTAAGGACAAGTAAATGAGGACCAGCATATTGTCACTCTCGGATATGCTCATATAAAGAAGACCAAGCGACTGTGAAAGCTAGAACTCGACTGGGTTCTGAAATATCTAACTTCACAAATAGATTAGCCAAAGTATGAACATCTGCAGCTAACAGTCTCTCACCAACCGGAATATAAGCAAGGTTGCCCATACTCAAAGCCTTTCTACTCAAAGCATCGGCCACCACATTGGCCTTTCCGGGGTGATACAAAATGGTGATATCATAGTCTTTCAACAATTTCAACCATCTTCTCTGCCTCAAATTAAGATATTTTTGTTTAACATGATCAGTAAATACCTCACACGAGACACCGTAGAGATAATGCCTCTAAATCTTCAGCTCATGAACAATGGCTACCAATTCTAAGTCATGAACAGGATAATTCTTCTCGTGAACTTTCAACTGCCGCGACGCATATGCAATCACCCTGCCATCTTGCGTTAATACTACACGAAGCCCAATATGAGATGCGTCATAATATACTGTATATGATCCTGAACCTGTGGGTAATACCAACATTGGCGCCGCAGTCAAAGCGGTCTTAATCTTCTGAAAGCTCAACTCACACTCGTCTGACCATCTGAATGGTACACCTTTCTGGGTCAGTCTAGTCAATGGGCTTGCTACAGATGAAAACCCTTTCACGAACGGACGATACTAACCTGCTAAACCCAGGAAACTCCGGATCTCTGTAACTAAAGTAGGTCTAGGCCAATTCTGAACATCCTCAATCTTCTGAGGGTCCACATTTATGCCTTCTGCCGATACAACATTCCCCAAAAAGGCAACTGAGCTTAACCAAAACTTGCATTTTGAAAATTTAGCATATAACTGATTAGTTTTCAAAGTTTGAAGCACACTCTGAAGATGCTGCTCATGCTCCTCCCGACTGCTGGAGTAAATCAAGATATCATCAATGAATACAACCACAAAAAAATCCAAATAGGGCTTCAACACCCGATTCATCAAATCCATAAATGCTGCTGGGGCATTTGTCAACCCAAATGACATCACTAGGAATTCGTAATGCCCATATCGAGTCCAAAAAGTTGTCTTAGGGACATCAGATGACCTAATCTTCAACTGATGGTAACCAGACCTCAAATCCATCTTCGAAAATACCTTGGCACCCTAAAGCTGATCAAATAAGTCATCAATTCTTGGCAGCGGATATTTGTTTTTGATAGTGGTCTTGTTCAACTGTCGATAATCTATACACATCTGCATAGAGCCATCTTTCTTCTTTACAATTACTATTGGTGCACCCCAGGGCGAGACACTAGGTCTAATAAATCCCTGATCAAGCAAGTCTTGTAACTTCTCCTTCAATTCTTTCAACTCCGGCGGGGCCATACGGTATGGTGGAATAGAAATGGGCTGAGTGCCCGGAGCCAAATCAATACAGAAGTCAATATCTCTGTCGGGTGGCATCCCCGACAAATCTACAGGAAATATTTCTGGAAATTCACGAACCACTGGTACTGAGTCCATAGAAGGAACATCCACGATGGGATCGCGAATATAAGCCAAATAGGCTAGACACCCTTTCTCGACCATATCCTGAGCTTTCATATAAGAAATAACCTGTTGGTAGAATGAACAGGAGTTCCTTTCCACTCTAACTGAGGTAACCCCGCATGGCTAGGGTCACTTTCTTGGCATGACAATCCAATATAACATGATAAGGTGATAGCCAATCCATACCCAAGATGACATCAAAATCTACCATATCAAGAAGTAGAAGATCCACCCTAGTCTCAAGACTACCAATAGTAACCACACACGAACGATAGACATGATCTACTAAAACAGAGTCTCCCACTAGTATAGATACATACACAGAAGCATTTAGAGAATCACAAGACACAACCAAATATGAAGCAAAATAGGAGGACATATAGGAATAAATAGATCCAGGATCAAATAGAGCTGAAACATCTCTATGGCAAACTGGAATAATACCTGTGATCACAGCATCAGATGACTCGGCCTAGATGTAGGTGTGATAGGAAGGAATTTATCCAGAAAGAGTTGAGAGAACTGCTCCCAGGTAAGTGTAGGTGATCTGACTAGTCTGGTCAAGGTATAATCTCTCCATCACCTCTTGGCAGAACCCGTCATCTGAAATACAACAAAATCAACCCCATTGGTCTCAACTATACCTATGTTCCGCAGCACCTCATGGCAGCGGTTAAGATAATCCTGTGGATCCTCAGAAGGTGTACCGCTGAAGTGAATTGAAAAGAGCTTAGTAAACTTATCCAGTCTCAATAAGTCCTCAAAAGATATGGCGGGCCTATCACCGGTCTGTACTGCAATAACTGGCTGAACTACCCCAACTGGCGGGGTTGCTGGAGCCTGATTCTGGGGAGCCATCTGCTCCGGAGCGGGAGTAGTGGGAGTTTGTGCTCCTCCCACAGCCTGTGATATGGCCGGTGCCACTGGAAATGTACCATTCCGGGCCACGCCCTCCATAAGACTCACCAAACTCCATAGAGCATCCTGAAGCACTATAGTAGCTATGAATCCTTCCGGGACCTGAACTGGTCCAACTGGTACATTCTGAACTGGAACCTCTTCCTGAAGATCCACCTGAGGTTCTACAACAGGTGCAACTGCTCGAGCTCTGGACTGAGCTCTACCTCTGCCTCTGCCTCGGCCTCTAGCACGACCTCGGCCTCGACCTCTACCCCTGGCCATAGTTGCCACCGGGGGCTCTGGTCCCTGTCAATCGATAGATGTATTACGTGTTCTCACCATCTGCGAGAGAATAAGAGTAGAATGGTTCAATCATCGATGATAGAATAAAATCGTACGACATAATAAGAAAGAAGTAATATTATTCCTAAACTTCGTAGACTCTGAGATATAAGTACAGACGTCTCCGTATCGATCCTTCAGAATCTACTAAGCTTGCTCCTGACTCATAAGACCGATGTAACCTAGCGCTTTGATACCAACTGTCACGATCCGAAATTCCCACTTTCAGACCGTGATGGCGCCTAACATTTCACTTGCTAGGCAAACCAACGTTAGAATAGTATTAGACAATTTTAAACAATTTTAATTAATTAATAACAAAGAAACCAATGCAGAAGTAAAGTTTGAAATGTAGTGATTAATCCATAAAAATAGCGATGTCTAAATAATATCCCAGAATTGGTGTCACAAGTGTACGAGCTTCTACAATAATACAAATAAAGGTCTGAAAAAAATAAAGTTGTCTAAAAACAAACACAAAGCTAAGATAAAGTAGACGTGGACTTCAGAACTGCGGACGCCGTGCAGTTATACCTCAAGTCTCCTTTGGTAGCTGAAATCCGAGCAAGTCTATGGTACTCCGCTGGGACCAACTCCGAAATCTGCACAAGAAGTGCAGAGTGTAGTATCAGTATAACTGACCCCATGTACTGGTAAGTGCCGAGCCTAACCTCGACGAAGTAGTGACAAGGCTAAGACAGACCACTTACATTAACCTATACGCAATAATAGTAATAACCACAATAATAGAATTAAATCAGGTAACTCATTTCTAATAGTTGAAGCTAACTCAGCAGTCATAACCAAATATTATTTCAATTAATTTTCGGTGCAACCCACTCCCACAACATATTCATTTTCAATCCTCCCACATATTTATTTTAATCAAGTTTATATAGACTTTTACGTAAGTCTATTGCGGCGAGTAACCCGATCCCCCAATATGGACTTTTAAACAAGTCTATTGCGGCATGTAACCCGATCCCCAAATATGGAATTTTAATAAGTCTATTGCAGCGTGCAACCCGATCCCCCAATATGGACTTTTAATAAGTCTCTTGCGGCGTGCAACCCGATCCCTCAATATGGACTTTTAATAAGTCTGTTGCGGTGTGCAACCTGATCTCCCAATATAGACTTTTAATAAGTCTGTTGCGGCGTGCAACCCGATCCCCCAATATGGACTTTTAATAAGTCTGTTGAGGCATGCAACCAGATCCTCCAATATGGACTTTTAATAAGTCTGTTGCGGCATGCAACCCGATTCCCCCAATATATTAATTTACCAATTCTTATAGAAGAAATTGTCCCAATAAATGCAATAATTAATATCAAAATTTTAAGACAACAAGCATACAATAATTATGATTTAATTATGAAACAAACAATGATAAATAGCAATTTATTATGCAAATCAGAGAGAAAATAGGCAGTTTACTATTTAATAGGCTAAATGTCAAGTAGCAATTAATGCACATAAATCAAATCAACATGTAGCAATTATTGCAAGAATTCAAGAATTAATATTTGATAAAGAATAGGAGAGAAACAATTATCATAACAATTAATTCGTGTATTAAAACAAATTTAGGATTTTCAAATAATTATGGAAATAATTAATTTGACGACGTATAAATACTCGTCACCTCGCTTATACGTCGTTCACATGTATTTCACATAACAAATAATTTAAGGGTTCTATTCCCTCAAGTCAAGGTTAACCACGGCACTTACCTCGCTTTGCAATTTCAATCAATTACTCGACCACAACTTTTCCTTTTAAATTTGTCTCCAAAAGCTTCAACTATATTCACAAACAATTCGATATACTCAATACGAATCATAGGAATTAATTTCATATGAATTTACAAATTTTTCGGATAAAAATCCGAAATTTACTTTAAAAATTGACAGTGGGGCCCACGTCTCGAATCTCGGAAAAATTTACGAAATTCGAACACCTATTCCGAGACAAGTCCAACCAGACAAAAAGTATCAAATTCCATGTCAAATGGACCTTCAAATCTTAAATTTTCGTTTTTGGAAGATTTTATAAAAATCTGATTTTTGTCAAAAATTTTCAAGGATTCATAATATAAATGAGCATGGAATCATAAAATATAATCAATATAGGATAAGGAATACTTACCCCAATATTTTCCCATAAACATCGCCCAAGAATCGCCTTACCCGAGCTAAAAAATAGAAAATGGTTGAAAATGGGATGAATCCCATTTTCTAGAACTTAAGTTCTGTTTGCCCAGGTTTTTACCCTATGCGATCGCGGACAATGCTTCGCGATCGCGAAGTACATTTTTAGGCTGCCCAGTTTTTGCTCTACTCGAACGCGAAGAACCATTTCCAAGCCTTACGTGATCGCGGACAGCTGAATGCGGTCGCATAGCACAAATCGCGTGCTACAGCTTCTCCCTCACTCCTTCGCGAACGCGGCTTTGCGCGCGCGTTCGCGATGCCTTAGCTTCTCCAACTGTGTGATCACGTACAATACTATGCGATCGCATAGTACAAATTTCCATCAGTGCTCAACAATCCTTCGCAATCGCGGATGAAGCCACGCGATCGCGATTAAGGAAACCAGAACTGAAAATACCAGAATTTTTTCCCAAAGATTCAAAACACCCGTAGCCTATCCGAAACTCACCCGAGTCCTTGGGGCTCCAAATCAAACATGCACACAAGTCCTAAAATATCGTACGAACTTGCTCGCACGATCAAATCACCAAAATAATGCCTAGAACTACGAATTGAACACCAAATCGAATGGAATTTTCAAAAAAATTTTAAAACTTATATTTTCACAACCGGACGTCCGAATCACGTCAAATCAACTTTGTTTCTCACCAAATTCGGCATACAAGTCATAAATATTATAGTGAACCTATACCGAGAACCGAAACTAAAATACGGACCCGGTGTCAATAAATCCAACATGAGTAAATTCTTAAAAATTATTAAGCTTTCAAACTTTTAATTTGTTATCAAAATTCCATATCTCGGGCTAGAGACCTCGGAATTAGATTTCGGACATACACCCAAGTTTCAAATCACGATACGGACATACCAAAACTGTTAAAATACTGATCCGAGTCCGTTTGATCAAAATGTTTACCAAAGTCAACTCAATTAAGTTTTAATCCATTTTCACTTAAAAACTTTCTGGAAAATTGTACGGACTGCGCACGCAAGTCGAAGAGTGATAAATAGTACTTTTTCGAGGTTTTAAAACACATAATTAATTATCAAATTTAAAGATGACCTTTTGGATCATCACACAATTAGTGTTTGGCCAAATTTTTAAAAATTGCTTTTAAGTGTATTTGTTTTAAAAGTATTTCTGATTCTAATCAAAAGTACTTTTTTTTTTTCTAAAAATTTAGTCAAACGCTTCAACTTTGAAAAAAAAAAGTTCTTTTAGCTTTGAAAAAGATTGGCCAAACGGCTTGCTAATCAACTTTATCAAAAAAGAAAATGACGAAAAAAAGTAGCTGCATAATTGTTGCTTTGCTATTTGATTGACTGAGCTCCAATGATGAAAACAAAAATGGCTGAGGTCCAACGTTTCAGCCCCGCGTATCTATGTGTTTTATAGCATATATTCTATTGTGAACCAAGTTGACTCCACAAAAAGTGTTACCACCAGCAAAACCGTCGCACCACCGCAACCACAATCACAACAAATGATTCATTCATAAATACTGACTATCTTCCATTGAACTTCTAACATTTAGATAGGAAAACAAAAGCTAAATTGCAACGAGAAGAAGAAACAATGTCGTTATTCCCATGGATCATCCTCCTACTCTAAAATGGGTAAAAGTTCCACGCCAAAAATGAAAATTTTGCTAGTTAGTTATATAAAGAATTTAATTCTGATAAAAGGAAAAAAAAAAAGCATTGACAAGGTGAACCAACCAGAACCAAGAGCTATCCGCAATAGATTTTACAAAAAGAAAATTTTCAAAAAAAAAAACAGAAAAAAGAAGAAGAAGAAGTAGTAGTTCGATAAGAAGAGGAGCTTGGAAGGTAAATGGGTATGAGAAATTTAACATCATAATTGGTAGAGTGTGCATGACTTTTGATTTTGATTGGTCATAGGAAGGAATTGGATTAGACATTTAAACTGAAAGTATTAATTAAAGTTTTTAATTTTTTGTTTTTGGGCCTTTAGGGTTTCTATGTAGAAGTGTTTAAAGGATTAGAAGAAAGGAAAATTTGTGAAAGGAGAAGAGCAACGTGAAGGAGGGGTGGGGGGTGGGGGGTGATGAAGATGAAGAATTGGAGTGGATGGGGCATGTTTTTGGCTTTACTTTGGACTACTACGCATCCACTTTTTCTTTATATTTAATTTCTTCACCAAGTGATATTTGTTATACTAAAAATAAGAATAGTGTAGTATTATCCGTAGAGGTTGTGTCAAAACTAATTTTCCGAACAAATACGTGCATGTATTTTCCCTTATATATATGCCAACTGCTAGGGATCCAATTATCATATTAAAAAAATATCTCCACTCATAAAATTTGATCAAATTTGAATAAAGTAGAGATGCTATTGATGGCCACCTCCATAAGACCTGCAACTCCTTCTCTTTCCTTTTTCAGTGGTAGAAAGGCATCACTTGTATCAAAAAAAGCCAAAGCCTGCAGCATGTCTAAAGCTAATTCCACTAGTCCAAAAGCTGAACCATCATTGAGTCACAGCTCTATTCCCACAAATATGAATATCCATAGGCGTTCTGGGAACTACAAACCTCCTACCTGGCCTTTCGAATATATCCAATCCATTAACAATGATTATATGGTACAGCCTGTTATTATTAAGTCTTTCTTGTTACTCAAAGATAATATATACTAATATCTCTGTGTACTATATTTGCATCGATCAGAATCACGTGAATATTTTATCAAATGATCATTTTATTAGTAAGTTAATGTTTTATTCTTAAAAAAATTGCGTACGTAGGGAGAGAACTATACGAAGCGATTAAATGAACTGAAGGAGGAAATGCGGAAGAAGTTGAAGATGATGGACGATGTTGATGGAGAAGAATTAGACAAGCTGGAGCTGATTGACAACTTACAAAGACTTGGATTGAGTTACCACTTCAAGGAAGAAATCTTTCAAATTTTGAGCAGCATACACCAACAACAGATATTACAGCAGGAAGGCAGAAACATAATCTCAGGAGAATATTCATTATTATACGCCACAACTTTGAAATTTAAACTTTTGAGAGAACATGGTTTTGATATCTCTCAAGGTACGTACGTACTGTTCATCTGTGCATGTTTTGGGGTCCTTTTTTATGCTCTTATATTATTTTGGTTATGTTATGTCTTTTAACATAGACCAGTAAGGCAATAGTCTCAATTTTTGTGTGATTTTATAAAAGATGAATAATTTGGAGGAAGCCAACCTTGTATACGTCTAAATGTTGACATGGGACATACACATAGTCACATACATACATGTGAAGACGCACCTGCATTAATGATTAGCTTTAATTAAACTAAACACACATATTATGATTTAGTTCTAGATAGACCCCTTTAAAATTAAATACTTATCCCCTTACCTATATTATATTAAAAGAAGAGGCGGATCCAAGATTTGAAGGTTGCGGATGCCACTATATATATACACACACCACTAGCCAGAAAGACCAAATAGGAAGAATTGATGATAGCTAATTTTTGGTTAATCCAGTTAGATCTTTTATTTAAAAAGGCAAATAAGTTCGATTTTAATTTAATCTTTTTACGCTTGATTTACTAATTTCTAGATAAAAGTACAAAAAAAATTATTTCATGAAAGTACACCTGCAATTAGAATTTTTTTTTAAAGAGTAGCTTAATTACTATATAATTTTTGTTTGATTTGATTAATTAATCATTATTATTGGGCTAATTTTTCCAATTCAATTGTTGCTGACAATTATTTGCAGCGCCAAAATTTTAAAGTTATCAATCTATGAGAATGAACTTAAAATCTCTATTAATCATGATACTTTTTTCAAAAGCCAACAAATGATACTATTCAAATCATACTTAAATATATAATTTAATGTTGTATCACAAGAAAGAGAAAAACTATATATTACTTAGAATTTTAAAATTACGCATCTAAAGAAGTTGTTTGTGACAAAGATATAATTGTAGGAAGCAAAATGAAGACTAATATAAAAACAAATTAAAAAAGAAAGAAGATAGAGGAATTTAGTAGCAAATAACAACAAGAAAAAATAGGGGGAAAAGAAAAGGAAGAAGAAATGAGGATCCTGTAGGCAATTGAACCCTGACCCCCCCCCCCCCCCCCTACATTACACACTTCAACCCAGACCCCCCGGTACATTACACACTTCAAAAGCAAGTGTCTGAACCATGGCACCCACGTGCCGCTTGTGTAGTGTGGGTGCCACTTTATATATACAATTAAAATCACGAAATTTCTTAGCAAAATGTGTTCATGTTTTTTACTGTTAAATAGAGTTCTCTGAAGATTAGAAAATTCTTTTTTTTAGCTATGTTATTTGCAAATCTATGAGTGATCGTGAAACAATATATATCATTTATTTGATTTCAAGTTGTTTCCTCAAATTAAGAAGTGTGGAGATAATAAATGTATTAAAATATTCTTGCGAGTAATGTGATGCAAGTCCGTCTTTGCTTTTAAAGCTAATAAAAACTCATATACCAATATTGCAATAAGGTATTCAAGTACTTCGGCGTGGCAGAGGTTCCTTTTATTATTGAGCTACGTTAATGTAGATTAACATTTATCATTTTCAATACCTTTATAATTTTTAATAAACAGAACTATAAATATCAAAGAAAAGAAATTAAGAATAAAAATCGACCTGAAAAAAGAAGCAAAAAGAAAGAAAATCGGCGCATGTTTCTAATTTTTACCAATCTCTTTTCTAATTTTGAAAACGTTAAGTAATTTATGAACAATAGCTTAACTTCATTTTTTTACATAAAAAATTCTTTTAAAACCTGAACAAATTTATTATATAATAATTCCTTACAAGATAATTAAAAAGAATTATATGTCACTTATTACCATATAATTATTTTAACTAAATTTACTATCATGTTCAAATATATTGAATTTATTTCTTGTGTCAATATCATAATATTTATGTTTATCATTTGTACAAATATTTGCATTTATTTAATGTCAACTACTATCTTTAAATATATTTTTTGTATATTCTTTATTGACTGACGTATTATACACGTGCAACGCACGTACACTAAAATCAGTACTATAAAAAGCCTAAGCTTAAACCACCTATGAGGTATATTCATAATTAAGTACATTACAATATAATTAATAAATTAAATTTAATTATAAATAAAAGTTGTTGGGTATCTATTTTTATGAAATTTTAAAAAGAAGATGAACATATTTTGTTGAAACTTTTTATTCACGCCTTTGATTAAAAAAGAGAGCAATTGTTTTATGAAACAAGTATCTTTTGAAACTCATGAATAAGAAATGAACATAATGACTTAATAAGATATACGAACAGTTAGTAATAACTTTCTTGCACTTTAAACATGTAATTATTTGTATTTTCATTTAGTTATTATATTTAATCATATAACAATTTCTCATTTTAATTTTAGTTTATTTATTTATACTTCCGAAACAAAATTATCTTTTAAATTTTCTTAGTTAGTTGAACTTTCATTTGTATAGAGTTTTCATTATATAAGAGGTTTAAAAGTTTTTAGAAAACTATTATATATTTAAGAGTTCTGAATTATAAAATATTTTTCCAAATACATAAAAGGCGCGAATAATTTTTTTTAACAAAAATATTAATTAATTTTTAAAAAAATTCATAAAAATAAATATATAAGAACTTTTTATTTACAAATTTAATTTATCTTTTAGTAATTATATTTTAAGATCCTTAGTTACAAATATACTTCATAAGAGGTTTAAGTGTAAGATTTTCATAGTATAGAGGGTGTAAGTGTTTGATTCTAAAATATAGGTTATGTATCTGAAACTAAATCTTACTATAAAGGTGTTTAGTATAATTAACCCACAATTAAATTATTATAGTATTAGTTACACAATTCAGGAGTTACCAATGTAAGGAAAGAATAACTAACTCATAATTGATAGAGCTACCGATGTTTTAAAAAGAGTATACACTCACACCTCTATATAATAATAGTTTATTATAAAAGACAAATCTTTTTGGAACCAATTTTTTTTTATATTATATTCTATCTCTCACTAAAATAGTATTTACTAATTATTAACAACAATATTCATCTTTACTGTAATACGTTTTTTTTTAAAATCACCCATCTATATATAACAACCATCGTTATAGATATATAGCCTCTACGATTACCAATAATCGGTCTCTATGACAGAATATTATGTGTATATATATATCTTCATAAATAAAGATTTCATTACGTGAAAAATTTGCACATATATTTAGATATTTTCCCGCTTGTTTAGATATATTGAATAGTTTCAAGATTGAGGACGGTAATTTCAAGGAAAGTCTTGGTAAAGACCCAAAAGGATTGTTGCAATTGTACGAAGCTTCATTTTTTGCTACGGAAACAGAAAACACTTTGAAATCCGCCACAAGAGTCACAAAGTCGGAGCTAAAGAATTATCTTGAAAATTATGATCACAGTGAGGAGAATTTAACAGTAACATTAGTCCGCCATGCGTTGGAACTCCCTTCGCATTGGATGATGTTGAGATTAGAGACAAGATGGTTCATAAACGTTTATGAGAAAATGCCAAACGCTAATCCTCTTCTGCTCGAGTTTGCCAAATTAGACTTCAACATTGTTCAAGCAACACATCAAAAAGATTTAAGAGATGTATCAAGGTGAGACATCTCTCTCTGTCCCTATTTCTTTATGTATAATATATCTACCGTTAACACATAGGTTTAACAAATATTTCTAATTAATTATTTAGAACATGTTTTTGATAATTTCTCATGAAGCATTGATGAGTAATTAATTATATTTAAAGGTGGTGGAAGAACACATGTCTGGCAGAGAAGTTGCCATTTTCAAGGGACAGATTGGTGGAGGCTTTCGTCTGGGGAGTAGGGACAGTATTTGAGCCTCAACAACGATACTGCCGAATAATGACGACAAAGATCACTACTCTTGTTACAACCATTGATGATATTTATGATATTTATGGGACTTATCATGAGTTACAACTTTTCACTGATGCTGTAGAAAGGTAATTAAAGTAACTACATCTGTAACGATTTATTAATCTTGCGTAACACAAAACATTACTCAACTTATAGCTAATGATTAAGCGACAAACATTTTCAAGATTTTTTTTTAATAATTAGCTTTTCATTTTCACGTACGTTCAAATTTCACCTACTTCCTCTAATTAATTTATCATTCTATTAGTTCTCCTTTCTATTGATGTGAAAATATAAAATAATAATAAATTCAGATGGGAGCTAAAAGCAATGGAGCAACTTCCGGAATACATGAAAGTAATGTACCTTGCGCTGTTCAACACAATCAATGAAATGGCGTATGAAGTTCTTAAAGAGCAGGGTATCAATATCCTACCCTACCTTACAAAACCAGTAAGAATTAATATTCTTTTAGTCCCAGAAATTAAACATGCCTATTTTATTAGTTTCCTACCTAATCTGCTATCTGAAACATATTTTAATTAATTAGTGGGCAGATTTGTGCAAAGCTTACTTACGAGAAGCAAGATGGTTCTATAATGGACATAAGCCAACTCTGCAAGAATACATGGATAACGCATGGATCTCAATTTCAATTTCTATGATATTAATCCATGCATTCTTCTTAATTACCAACCCAATTACCAAAGAGGAATTGGAATCACTAAGCAAGTATCCTGACATAATTCGTTGGTCTGCAACAATTGTTCGCTTCGCTGATGATTTAGGGACATCATCGGTATGCTTTTATACCTTTCTTTCCCATGAAATTTATATAACTCCTCTTATAAATGTTATAACATTTTAAACCTTCATAATGTGATATATATTCAAAATAAGAAATGAACGAAGTGCAATGAGTTTGTATTTCAAATTCAATTATGGATAGGTCAACAAGGGAAATGAATTTAAGCCTATATATATATATATATATATATATATATA
>AWOL01S0045470.1:105215-119402 GCA_000715115.1 Nicotiana otophora
ATCTCGGGATAACTTTTACACTTAGGGCTCGTTTGGTACGAGGGATAAGAAATAATTAATTCCGGGATTAAATCTGAGATTAGTTTATCCCATATTTTGTTGGGATAAAATCGCGATATAACTAATCCCGGGAGTGTAATGTTATTTTTATCGAGGGTGGGATAACAATTTCAATTCTGACAGCTGGCACTTATTGTGATAGAAAAAAATACTCTATAATATTTCAATAGTACTGAAAGACTTTGAACTTACTGCTAAAACAGGAAATGTTTTCTTGCATTCAATTCTTACCGGCTTCTATCAGCAGAAAAAGAAAAGTCTTACCAGCTTTCTACATCATACTCTTGCATTTATATTAAAGCTTCATCATGTGATATTCCACACTTTACGTTTCCAGATTTTCTCTCAAGAAATGCAATGCCAAGATTTCTAGTATGAAAGATGAGTACGGTATGTTAAATTTTTTGATCGCCTCGTCTAAAAGTTTAAGCGGTTAGAAAGAGAAATGAATTATTTAATTATATTATGTCTCAACATTATCTACTTTGTTTTCTTCAGGGTTACAGTGTGGCGGTTTCAAATAGATGTATGCTAATACTTCTTGCAGCTCTGCTACTCGCACTGTTAATTGCGCTTGTGCTAAGGGCAATTATACGTTGTGTCGTACGACACAATGGGAGATTTCCCTTTGAATCTGCAGAAGCTGTAATTGCACGTTTGTCGTCGAATGGATTGGATAAAAGCGAGTTAAAAAAAATACCAGTGATAGTTTACGAGCAAGAATTGAAGATGATTTCTGTCATTGATGATTGTCCAATATGCCTCGGAGAATTTCAACAAGGAGAAAAATTGAGGATTTTGCCAAGATGTAATCATGGTTTTCATGTTAAATGTATAGACAAATGGTTTTTATCGCATTCATCATGTCCAACTTGCAGGCAAATATTATTTCTAGCTTAAATAAGTACAAAAGAAATTTTTTACATGGCCACTGAAATGTTCCTGTTGTACGTAGTAAGAGATTACCTGCTTTATTATTCAGGTATTATTTTTTTCTTAAGTCTTGGACAGTGATTTTGTAATTATCTTTTAGGTGATATAATATTGTTGTAAAAATATATATAGTACTATTTTAAGTTTCCGTATAAAGAAGTTAAATCCTTGATATAAGCCTTGTTCTACGACAGAGGAAACTTTTCAGGCTCCTTTCTTCTCATTATTCTTGTGGCATCAAGAGATTACACTGATAAGTGACGGAAATAGGTTTTTCATCGAGGCGATTCAAAAAATTTAAAAAGAAAACACGTAAAGAAATATATATATATATATATATATATATATATATATATTGTATAATTAGGTTTCAAATCCCTCCAGAAAAATAAGCCCTTATTTTCCTTTCGGGTCAAAGTAGTATGAAATATATGGCCTTCAAAAATAATAAATGGACGTTGCAAATTCTCCATGTCTCATATAATTTATCTTCTCCTATATTTCTTTCAGGATGAATTGAAAAGGGGAGACGTTCCAAAGTCAATTCAGTGTTACATAAATGAAAAGGGTGTTTCGGAAGAAGAGGCAAGAGAACACATACAATTTTTGATAAAGGAGACATGGGAAATGTTGAACAGAGCTCAGGGAGAAAACTTGTTATTTTCTGGAGCATTTGTTGAAGTTGCAAAGAATATTGCAAGAACGGGACAGTGCATGTATTTGCATGGAGATGGGCATGGAATTCAAAACGCCGATAGTGAAAATAGCATATCCAAAATACTTTTTGAGCATATCACAGTTCCTAATCCATTGACTCCCAATCCACCCCTATAATTAAAGCTAAAAACTAGTAGTATAATTTATTTATATCAAATAGGACTCTCAACTTGTGCTTGCGTAATACTGTTCGCGAAAGTTGTAGTGAGTAACTTATTAATTATGCGATATATAGCTTGTTTTGATGGTTGTTACCCATCATTTCACGATGTACGTGTTGTATTATTTAATATAGTTTAATAATATTTTAGTATTCGGTTTAATTGGTCGTATTGAATGATAACTGTTAAATTTACTAAAATACGTTGAATTATTATAAATATTAGATTTATCAACAATTACTATGAAGATAATTTAAGACAACTTCATTTTCAAATTTATCACCAATTACTCCTTGTAAATATTTAAGCTATAAATTTATACAACTCCTAACAAAATTAATCAAATACAAAATGTCATCCAAAAAAAGCAAAAATAAAAAATAGTCTTAGCAAAAATAGAAAAACGTGGATGGAGAATATATTGATAAAAGGGATATAAAAAAAAGGTAGCGTAAATGAACTTGAAATCTTAGGTGAAGATTCTATTACTGTAAGATGGAGTTAAAAAGAAAAATAGAATAAAAGAAAAAATAGATGGGAAAGAGATCAATAACATAATGCTCCAACCACTTCAAATATATCATTACAGATTGTTTCGTGTTACGTAACAACNCCTAACAAAATTAATCAAATACAAAATGCCATCCAAAAAAAAAAAAGCAAAAACAAAAAATAGTCTTAGCAAAAATAGAAAAACGTGGATGGAGAATATATTGATAAAAGGGATATCAAAAAACGGTAGCGTAAATGAACTTGAAATCTTAGGTGAAGATTCTATTACTGTAAGATGGAGTTAAAAAGAAAAATAGAATAAAAGAAAAAATAGATGGGAAAGAGATCAATAACATAATGCTCCAACCACTTCAAATATATCATTACAGATTGTTTCGTGTTACGTAACAACGAATTGAATAATATAGTATAATGAAATTTAAATAATTAGATCTAGAGTTTTATTGTTGCTCCGATTTGTAATAAAAGTACAATACAATGAATAACAGCTGTGAGCACCTAACCATCCAAACGAGCTACTTCATCTATCTCGATTGGTTTGACATAGTTTGATTTAACATAAGGTTCCCTCAATTTGAAATGTCGTGCGCAAAAGAGATTCTGAGTGGTGGTTACTGCGTTCGCTTTGCTCGATCAAGTTCTCTTGTTCTTCTTGTTCTTCGTAACTAAGTATATCTTAATTTTCTAAAATGATAAGTATTTTGGACTCATTATTCTTAATAATCACGACAATTAAAATGGAACGGAGGCCCGGATTCTAGTTAAAGCATGCAGCCCAGAAATCCTTCTTGCAAACCACTGCAATCCAAACTTTGCTGCTTTATTATTTTAATAAGACATAATTCAAGTATATTGTTGCTTCTCTTATCAACGAGTTTTTAATTTTGGATTAGAGATAATACAATATATTATATCTTTATCTATATTTATCTATACTAGTCAATAGCACGCGCGTTGCGCGTGTACCTTATTTATATGAGTAAAAAGTTTTTTTTTTTAAAAATATTTTATTTAAAATTATATTTGAATTATAAAATAAAAGTGTTAGTCGTGAAAAGGAAGAACATTGATTCTATATAAATATGAAAAATGTGCCATATAGACGTTCTCAATCATGGTTAATATATTAAAAAAGAAAGAATCATCGGTATACAAAAACTAAACTATACTAATTTATCATAATTAAATAATAAATTAAAATGAGAATATATATTAATAAACTATAATTTAATAATAATATTAAATATAAAGATATGTGTCATAAATATAATATGTATCGTAATATGATAAATTATATTATTTTTATGCTTTATTACCAAATATACATAGGTAGCTACAAAAATGAAGTTCTTGTGTATATAGACGAAACCGTTTGCCTATTATATTTATATATTTTATTTCTATTATATAGAGTTATTTGTACTGTGCCGATGATAGTTTACTTATATTGCATTAATGATGAATCATAATTACGACTATACTACTGCCTAAAAGAAAAGGAAAGTTATGTTTAATGCAAAGGAGTATTATTTTAAAATAAAGGGGATCCTTTCCTTATTTGAGGTAAAATCTCAATTGAATCAAACTCCTAAATATTAGCACCTAATTGAATAAGAAAAGATTTAATAACCAAAATTTAGTTGATATTAAAATCCTAAGAAACTAACTTAAATTAATATTTTGTCCATTGTGAAATCTAATTTTAAAGGGCAAAAAAGGAGAACGACATTTCGTTAAGGGTCTTCGTGTTTTTAATATAGTATATATATATACAATATTAAAAGCATGAAATCCAACAACAACAATAAACCCAGTATAGTCTCACAAAGTAGGGTCTGGGGAGAGGGGAGGAGGGGGGAGGGATAGAGTTTGCGCAGACCTTACCCGTACCTTGTGAAGGTAGAGAGGCTATTTCCGATAGACCCCCGTCTCTAGATAAACATAAAAGAAGAATACACAACATGTAGTACCATCGACAAGATAGGCGGTAGGGAGACATGATGATAGAATAACCGAGGCGAAAGCATCAACATAGGTAAAAGAAACCTACAGATATGAAGGTAAGAAAATAAAAGATTAATACTAATGCTACCGACATGCAAATGAGATATTTTCGCCTAACAACTAACCTTCTACCTTAATTTTCAATATCCACACCTTCCTATCCAGGGTCTTGTCCTCAATAAGGTGAAGATGTGCCATATCATACCTAATCATCTCTCCCCAATACTTCCTAGGCCTACCTCTACCTCTCCTCAGCTCAACATGGCCAACATCTCACACCTCCTCACCGGGGCATCTATACTCCTCCTCTTCACATGCCCATATCATCCCAGTCTAGCTTCCCGCATCCTATCTTTCACAGGGGATACTACCACCTTGTCATAGATAATTTTATTCCCAAGCTTATCTCTCTAGGTATGCCCATACATCTATCTCAACATCCTTATTTTTGCTACATTCATTTGCTGTACATGGGCGTTCTTAACTAGCCAACACTCCGCTCCATACAACATAATTGGTCTAACCACTAATATGTAGTACTTACCTGTGAGTCTTGGTGGCACCTTCTTATCACATAAAATCCTGAAAACGAGCCTTTATTTCATCCACCCTGCTCTGATCTGATGCGTGACATCCTCGTCTATCTCTCAATTACTAGAAATTATAGATCTGAGGTGCTTGAAACTCCCTTTCTTGGGAATTACTTGTGAATCTAGCCTCACTTCCACGTCCTCTTCCCGAGTCACGTCGCTGAACTTACATTCCAAGTATCTCTGTTTTAGTCCTGCTCAACTTGAAACCTTTTGACTCCAAGGTTCGTCTCCAGACCTCTAGGCTATCATTAACACTGAACCGTGTCTGGTCAATCAGTACTATATCATTCGCGAATAACATGCATCATGACACCTCCCTGTGAGTGTGCCGCATTAGAACATCCATCGCTAAAGCAAATAAAAACGGGCTAAGAGCGGAGAGCTGATGCAAACCCATTACAATTGGAAAATGTTCTGAGTCCCCTTCCAGCGTCCTAACCCGGGTCTTAACACCATCATACATATCCCGGATCAACCTAGTATAAGCTACAAGCACACCTCTAACCTCCAAACATCTCCACAACACCTCCCTTAGGACTTTGTCGTAGGCTTTCTCTAGGTCAATGGATATCATGTGCATGTCCCTCTTTCTATCCCTATACTACTCCACCAACCTCTCAATAAGGTGAATGGCTTTGGTAGTCAATCTCCCGACATAAATCCGAACTGGTTCTCAAAAATAGATACACTCTCCCTCATCCTTGCTTCCACCACCCTCTCCTAGACTTTCATCGCTTAGCAACTTGATATCATTGTAATTATTGTAATTTTGGATATCACCCTTATTCTTATATACTGGTACAACCGTACTCCACCTCCATTCTTCGAGCATCTTCGACGTCGTATAAATAATATTAAATAACCTAGTAAGCCATGCCAAACCTGCCCTTAGTAAAATATTGTTCGCCTTTTTTATTATTTAAAAATAGATTTCGGATAGGACAAAATCTTTATTTAAATTTACTTTCCTAGTCTCCAGGATTTTAAAATCAATTAAGATTTTGGTTAATAAACCTTATTGAATAAGACAGCAAATCCTAATTCTAGAATTTTAAATTAATTAAGATTTTACATAATACAAATGCTTTTCTTATAACTATACGTATAACGTATTTTAGTTGTTGAAATAATAGTCCAAGTTTATTACCACAACGCTTTTCAATGAGTTTTTAATTTTTTAATTCATTAGAAAGATATTTTTTGGCCTTTGCCAAATAAACACGAAAGAAAGAAGAAGCAATATACTTTGTTTAGTGTATCACTGTCAGCACTAATCTTCCTAAATCGGTATTTTATTGTGCTACTGTATACAATAAAAAAAATAAGTATCATTGTCTTACAAAAAGTTTAACATTGTTATCGCAGAGGGAGAAATGTAACGACCCGATCAGTCATTTTGAGAATTAGCGTCCCGTTCGGTGGCTTAAGATCTTGAGCAACTTCGTATTATATATTATGATTTGTGTATGGTCGAGTTCGATTTTCGGATGATTTGGGATGGATTGGAAGAATAATGCTTGTTTTAGAATCTTAGATGGCTAGAGTTTACCGGAGTTTGACTTTTGGGTAGACGACTCTGGAATTATGTTTTGATGATTCCAATAGCTTCCTATGATGATTTTAGACTCAGGCGTATGTACGGATTTGGATTTGGAGGTCCGTAGGTTTATTTGATTTATTTTGGCGAAAATTAGAAAGTTGAAAGTTTGGAAGGTTGAGATGTTTGACCGGGAGTTGACTTTGTAGATATCGGGTCCGAATTTCAATTTCGGTAGTTGGAATAGATCCGTTATGTCATTTGGGACTTGCATGCAAAATTTATGGTTATTTCGGGTTGATTTGATATGATTCGGCGCGAGTTGTAGAAGTTGAAAGTTCATAAGTTCATTATGTTTGATTTGTGGTGCGATTCGTAGTTTTAATGTTATATGATTTGATTTGAGGCCTCGAGCAGGTCCACATTATGTTATGAAACTTGTTGGTATGTTTCGACGAGGTCTCAAGGGCCTCGGGTATGTTTCGGATAGGCTACGGGCTGCTTCTCCATGATTTTGGACTGCTGATTTGCTGGTGTCCCTGTTGTTCTTCGCGATCGCGAAGATGAAGACGCAAGCGCGAAAAGTTTCTTGGAGCTTAGGGATTTTATTCATCGCAGAAGCGATCGTGGGCACGTGTTCGTGATGCTTTGGCTGTCCATTATCCGCATTCCCATGAGATAGGGACACAGGTTGAGTTGGGTATAACATTTCACCAAGACGGACGGACATTCCGAGTGCACCATTCAGATATTAAATTATATGCTTCGCGCTTGCGTTATGAATTTATGGGGTTCTTGGGATCAGTTCTTGCCGTTTGCGAAGTTTTCCTACAACAACAACTACCAGTCGAGTATTCAGATGGCTCCCTATGAGGCATTATACGGGAGGCGATGCCGCTCTCTAGTTGATTGGTTCGAGCCGGGAGAGGCTCGGTTGTTGGGTACCGATTGGTTCAGGATGCCTTGAAAAAGGTCAAGATGATTCAGGATCGACTTCGTACAACTCAGTCTAGGCAGAAGACTTATGCCGATCAGAGAGTTCCTGATGTTGCATTCATCGTTGGAGAGAGGGTATTGCTCCAGATTTTACCGATGAAGGGTGTGATGAGGTTCGGGAAGAAAGACAAGTTGAGCCCTAGGTATATCTGACCTTTTGAGATTCTTTAGAGAGTGGGTGAGGTGGCCTACATGCTTGCCCTGCCACCTAGTTTACCAACAGTTCATCTGGTGCTCCATGTCTTCATGCTCTCGAAGTATCACGATGATCCGTCCCATGTGTTAGATTTCAGCTCAGTCCAGTTGGACAAGGATTTGACTTATGAGGAGGAGCCAGTGGCTATTCTAGTCAGGTAGGTCCGGAAGTTGAGGTCTAAGAGTTATCCTTCAGTTAGAGTTCAGTGGGGAGGTCAGCCGATCGAGGAAATCATGTGGGAGTCTGAGTCTGACATGCGGAGTAGATACCCACACCTTTCCACCAATCTAAGTATTTTTCTATATCCGTTCGAGGATGAACGTTTGTTTTAGAGGTGGAGAATGTGATGACCCGATAGGCCATTTTGAGATTTAGCCTCTATTCCCATGTTCCGAGACCTCGAATAGCTCTGTTTAGTATTCTTCGATTTACGTGCACAGTCCGAGTCTCTTTCCGAAAAACTTTTATGTGAAAAATTTAAGAAAATGTGTATTTTTATCTTTAAAATGGCTTGAGTTCCCTACGGTCAACTTTTTTGTAAACGGACCCGAATTAGTATTTTGACGGTCTCGATAGATCCGTATTGTGATTTCGGACTTGGGCGTATGCCCGCAAATGAATTTGGAATTCACCATCTGTGAGAGAATAGAAAGACAAAGGCTCAGATTCTGAAATCCATAAATACGCACGATAAGGAATGAAAGAAGTGGAGTTTCCTAATAGTTTCGTAGCCTCTCGAAGATAAGTACAGACTTCTCCGTACCGATCTTCAAGACTCTATTAAACTTGCTTATGACTCGTAGAACCTATGAACTTAGAGCTCTGATACCAACTTGTCACGACCCCAAATCCTACCTTAAGGATCATGATGGCACCTAATCCCGAGGATTAGGTTAGCCTAACACATGATAAGATTAACAGATTAAACTATTTAACTATTAAATAAAACTGATAAATGACATAACATAGTCGGAAATGATCAACAGTCATACATCCCGAAACCGGCAGTACAAAGTCATAAACTATACTTAGAGTACTCTAGAATCTCATAATACATCACTGTTTTGGAATACAAACAAGAATAATAAGGAAAACAATAGAAGGTGACTTCGAGGCCTATGAACGGACAACAGGTATACTTTGAGGTCTCCACATCAACTCAAATATCAGCTCCCTAATGACCAACTCACTCAGAGGTACTTGGATCTGCACAAAAACGTGCATAAGCGTAGTATGAGTACGTCACAAATGGAACCCACTAAGTATCAAGACTAACCTCGGTGGAGTAGTAACTAGGTTCAAGTCAATACACTCACTATACATATAACATGTGCAGAGTATCAATATATAACTAACAACAGAAAGCAGAAACACCTAACTTGTTTTGACTCATTTTGCAGAAAACTAGCATTTTTGAAAGTGGAAGAATTACTAAGTTTGACCGTAAGTTGACTTCTTAGCTAATAGGTTCAGATTTTGATATTAAAACTTGGAATAGTTATGTATTTCTATTTGAAACTTGACCGTAAAATTTGGTTCAATTCGAAACTGATTTGACATGATTCAGATGCTTAAACGTGATTCTAGTGGTCTTGAGTTTCACTTTGAAAGTTCATTTGTTATGAGGATTGATTCGTAGATTTAGATATTATTTTGGTGATTTGATTACGCGAGCAAGTTTGTATGATGTTATTACACTTGTGTGCGTGTTTGGTCTGGAGACCAAGGGGCTCAGGTGAGTTTCAGATAAGCTATGGATTGTTTTTGGACTTGGGAGATAGCTGATGCCTTCTCTGTTGCTGGTGTGGTTTGCAGATCATTCATTTCCGAGGTCTAGCTCGCAATTGCAAGCCTCGCCTTTGCAAACAAGTGTTCGCATTTGCGAGCATGGGCTGGGATGGGGAGTCTCATATTTACGAGGAGAAAGTTTGCATTTGCAAATGAGCAGTTACCGCTTTTGCAAAGAGAGAGTGGCATTTGCGACTCAGTGTGTTCCTAGGTAACATTCGCATTTGCGAAGGATTGATCCGCATTTGCGAAGGCTGGGGTTTCGGATTTGCCAACCAAATGTCGCATTTGAGACCTCTGTGAGTCTGAGACAGTGTTCGCTTTTGCGACCCCTTTCTCGTATTTTAGATGTTCACAATTGCAACTCAATAATCTCATACCATATCCAACAACTTTAAATAAATCTTTATTTAATTTATCCCCATAATCGCGGATTCGCTTGCGTAGCGCAATAGTGACATTTAATAAATTTCATAATTAATTTTCTCAAGTACAAATATAGTAATTTCTCAAAAGTACTATAAATAATTGATTATCATGTTTTCAGATTCGCTTGCGAGGCGCGATTATGATAAGTTAATTATATTTTCAATCACAGATTCGCTTGCGTAGCGTGGTTATGACACCGTAATATTATCCAAATCATTATTTAATAATTCTAATAATCAAGAAATAAAAGCGGATAGGTAAAACATGAAAATCAAATAAAGCATAGTTTTTTCAAAATTAAATCAAGCCAAGTTGTAGTTAATAAAGCGACCGTTCTAGAACCACGGAATCCGGTTAGTGCCTTACATCTTCTCCCGGCCAACAAAATTTCTTTACCCAGTATCCTATTTTTGCAGACCAATAATAAATAGAGTCAACCTTTCTTTGACTAGGGATTCAGATAAAATATGACTTGGAACACCCAAATATCAATTCTAAGTGGCGATACTGAACAATAAAATAATCCTTATTTCAAATTGCTACTTTACATGGAAAAACACTTTAACCCACAAAAATCCATAACATATATCTTTTCGGGTAAAATGGGGTGTGACAGCTCTGGCGACTCTGCTGGGGACTAATAAGAATTCGAGCTTGTACATGTTGACTTTTATTTGGATTTATTAATTTTGTATATACTATGATTTATTTGGGCCTAATGTGCTACTTGTCTGTTTTTACTGCTTTGTTATTGTTGAATTGTACATTATAAATTGTCTTCTCACGTACCCCCTTTGAGTCTTCTTGAAATTAAAATTGGTCATTTGCTTGACATAGTCCGATTTCTTTGATATAGCCAAGGTGCTTTTCACCCGATGAAGGATTTTAGTTACACATATTTTAGGTTGGGAGCACCACCAGCTAAGTCGGAAAATAATGCTATCGATATGCTGACCCTCCTCGGCTCGAGTTGTCCGCTGGAGTAAGCCAATCTAGGTACCTTCTCCACCAGGATTTAAACCTAGAAGAGCAAACCTCATGCCGGATATCCCTAGAGAGTTCGCTTTATTTGCATCATGTACATTTGACTTAGCAGTGCTCGGCATAAGGGCCGGGTTCTGTTTTAGGAAAGGTACCTTGTTGAGACTATAATACTCATATTATATGCTACTTGTTACATTATTTGGGAGGCTTGCACGTTGATCGGCTTGCACGTTGATCGGCTTTAGAGTAGACCAGTTGAATGAACAGAGAGAAATAAAGAACATGCTCCCGATTTTTGTACAAATGTCCGTCCTTCTAAAATTAAAAAAAGAAGAAGTTGTGGTCTAGTGCATATGGTGTTAAAGATTAATTTTCATAAAACTCAAAAGGAGAAAACTATGCGGTTCTGATTCTCACTACCCGGTGAGATACGCGGGCAACCTCCATCGGGTTCGACCCCCATTTTTTAAAAGCAGAAAAAGCGTAAAATGATTACGTGTGTGCATAAAAGTTTTTGAAAAAAATAAAATAAAAATATAGTTATTGTTTTTTCATCTTTTACCATTTGTCTTCGTATTCAGCCTTTTTTGCCGAGACAACTTTAAAATCTTCAGCAGAAGTGCTAAAAGACTATTTTTGTAAAAATAGCCACTTTGTCCTTTTTTTGTTTATATTTATCAATGCCTTTCTGTCCGGCCATTTATACCAATACAATCTTAAACCTTCCTCAGAAGTGCCGAAAGGCTGTTTTTCTTAAAAATAACCGTCTCTCCATTTTTGTTTACCTTGTACCATTTTGTCCCTATATTCGGTCGTTCTTGCCGAGACAGTATTTAAACCTTCTACAGAAGTATCAAAGGGCTGTTTTCAGAAAAATAGCCACCTTATCTAGTTTTGTCCACTTTTACCTTGTGTTTGGCTGAATTTGCCGAGACAATCTTAAAACCTCTCTCGGTAGTACCGAAGGGTCATTTTCATAAAAATAACTATTTTATCCTTTTTTGCCAACTTTTTATTCTTTTGTCCCTATGCTCAGTTGTTTTTTCGGGACTGCCCCAATATTGTCACGACCCGAATTTCCCCCATAGGATGTCGTGGCGGTACCTAGTCTCTACGACTAGGTAAGCCTGGCATTTATGCAGAGATAACCGAAATAATTAATTAAAGCCTCAAAACTTCAACAACTATATAAAATAAAATTTGCAACTCAACATGTACAATTCTCAAAATTCGGCGAAATATAAGTCACAAGCTCTAAGTAATTGTACTGAATAACACTATACATCAATGTCTATAAAAGGTTAATGAAATAAGGAAAGTCAAGGTAGAAGGGGACTCCGAGGCCTGCGGACGCTGGCTGACATACTTTGAAGTCTCCACTCTCTGATTCAAATCACTTATGCCTAGACTGGTAGGATGTACCTGGATTTGCACAAAAAGATGTGCAAAAGCATAGCATGATTATACCACAATGGTACCCAGTAAGTGCCAAGTCTAACCTCGGTAGAGTAGTGACGATGTGAGGTCAATGCCCTACTGGAATAAATAAAAGACTGAACAAATGTAAGGCAGTGTAATAATGATAGTAATGAAATGGAAACAACAAATATCATATCAAGGTTAGCTGCACAACACTAAAGCAAATAGTGCAACACGTAGAAAGACAATTAATAATATGCTAAGGAAACAACAACCAAAGACAAGTGCAAAAGAATGGAGAAATGCCAACAAGATTCACCACCGAGGTACTGCCTCGTAGTCTCAAATCACAAGAATAAATCACAAGCTTTCCTTATATCACCGTGGAAGCCTTTATCTTTAGTTTTAAAAATCATTTTCCCGAACTAGCATCTCGTGTTTTATCCCACCTTATCACACCGCATGACTTCTAGTAGTTCCCCTACTAGCCACGCGTATCCATCCCACCTTATCTCACCGCATGCGTTTCAACCCCAAAACCTTATACCACCGCATGTGTATCAATATCACAACGTATCACAAATCGCACCTCAAGTGACCAATATCATAACTTGCCAGAGAAACCAAACAATAACAACATTTTCACAGTAAAGAGCCCATGGCTCAACTACAATGTATACAAGAATCTCAACAATAACAACCGAAAAGGAACAACTCAACAGAATGGTACTTCACAGCTTAACACTTTGCCTTAATGTTAATCACGACCTTTATATCTTAATACCAATTTAAACAACCAGATATTCCACAATTTAACAACTTCAATTAAAGGGTTCAATGATCAAATAATGAATACGGAAAAAAGGAAACTAGGACTTTAATTAAACAGGTAGGGAAATTAGCATGTAAGAGAATAAGACAAGTAGACATGTGAAAATTGACTAGAAATGATGACCATAACATGTTAAGGTAACTCAATTACGGTATGAAAGGGATCGACATAGCTAAAACTGGTAACTTTCATATTTAGCCCGTATACACACTCGTCACCTTGCGTACATGACTTTCATATATCACAACCAAATAACAAATCCTGAAGGGTAATTCCCTCACACAAGGTTAGACAAGTCACTTACCTCAAATTACGCTAGATCAATCGACTAGTAGGCCTTTCCCTCGATTATCCAACTCTGAACAGCTCGCATATAGCCAAACCAACTTCATACCATAACAATAAACTATAGGAAACTAATTCGAACAATAAAATTATGATCTTTGCAAAGAATTAAAAAGTTAACCCAAAAGGTCAACCCGTGCCCGCGTCTCGGAACCCGACCAAAGTTACAAAATCCGAATATCCATTAAATAACGAGTCCAACCATATAAGAATTACTCAAATCCGATATCAAATCGCCTTTCATAACCTTAAATTTTAGCCTAAGAAGTTTCTACGATTTTCCCATAATTTTCCAATGCAAACCACTAATTAAATGATGAAATTATCAATAGATTCATGTAAATTAACCAAAAATAAGTTAGGAATTCTTAGCTCAATAATCTCTCTGAAAATCTCCCGAATATTCGTCTCAAACCGAGCTCTCTAAGTCCAAATTATGAAATAAGAGTTAAAACCCTCATTTTAAAATTTAAGTCTGCTGTCCAGTGATTTCTTCTTCGCGTGCGGAAAATGCCTCACGTTGGCGAAGCATAACAACGCTACTGCCCAAATTAACACTACGTGATTGCGGAAGAACACACACGAATGTGCAACACTGCCTCATCAAGTTATGCGATCGCAGAACACACCATGCAACCGCGAAGAACAAAATGCGTGGACCTGCACCCCCCCCCCCCCCA